>JARFTM010000161.1:0-71117 GCA_030278935.1 Trichoderma polysporum | reverse complement strand
TCTTTTATTAATTATATTAAAATATGTATCTTCATTATTCTTTATCTTTTAATAGATATTATTTTTATATAATAATTGAAATATAATACTTTAATAAATAATATGCTATAATATAATAAATAAATAAAGCTTAAAATAAATAAAGCATCTGCTATAATATAGTGGTTAAGATGCTATCTTTTAGTTATTTATATGTATAATATAGGTAGTAAGCGCTATAATATAATGCATAAATAAAGTGCTATAATATCAAGCCTGTATAGTATATGTAGCGCTATAATATAGTGGATTAAGTGCTATAATATAGAGGATAAGCGCTATAATTAAGCTTTTTAAAATTAATTAGCCAAGGGAGTGCTTAGCTTCTACCAGCTATTATATGGCCTAGGTTTTTGGATGGTAATTACACCAGGATGGATGGTGGATAGCGCATCCTTAAATATATTAATAATTGACCGTTCGCCCAAAATGACTGCTCGTGAAACACCCGTTGCTGAAATGGAAAAATAAGTATTCTGCAATGGAGCTAAATGATATCATGGCTAAAATGCAAAGGCTTACTCGCCATAAAGTGAAACATTGAATAGCATTTCGTTGTTAGTGCAGGCTATCACTAATACGGCGACTTGCTTGAAGCAGATACGAAAAGAGTCCTTCCGATCTGAGCGATGCTCTTTTAATTAACTAAACCGTATGAGCAAAGAAAAGAGTAGCAGCCAATACCAGATTTTTATTTTTTTTAATAAAAAAAAAACTCCAATTTTGTATATGTAGACAAATTTCTTCTTTTTCAGCCGTCCTGCCCTTATTCCTCATATTATTTCCAGGGCGCGCTAAGCGGCTGCATGATCGGCAACTTCTTTGTTTCTGTTATTTCTTCATCAAGCTGCGTGATATTCAGCAGAACACCACTCGAACTTATTGTATTCAAGAACGCCAGTGCATAATTAAATTGCGCAACTTCTTTCGCGAGTTGTTCTCGCAAGACCCAGTATTTGCTATAATGTATTATGTAATATTTATAATTTCTTGACGCTGCAAAAATTCGGCGCCGGAGCAGGCAAGACTTTCTTCAACTGGCTAAAATAGTATTGGTAGCTAGCTATATGTATCTTGGGTATTACCGCTGGGCGATTTCTATGGGAATATTCAACGGTACATTGTCAATGCCGAAGCTAAGCACAAGCGCTACTAAATAGAAGGATTGACATCTCAATCTGAAAGCAAAAGTTCAACATACTTTTACACAGACTGCACCAAAATTCTCCTCTTGCTGCTGCATGACTACAGCTTTCTTATGTGATATTGCTTTTTTATTTTTCTTGGCTGATGCGCTCTATATTTTCGATATCTGGGCCTTTACCTCTGTGGGTATGAGTCCAGTATGTTATCGATATGCTACCTTTCAAGTCAACATTCAACCTGTCCTTACACTGGCTCTCATTGAACGTATCTTTCTCAGCGGAACAAACAGATCGCACTTCTTGTCCAGTGTTCCAGTTGAAAGGATATATCATACCGTCGGGCAGTAAAATTATATTATCCCTTGCATCACCACATGATTCGTATTGCCCAATATTTTTACCTAGCGCTATAGGGCCAGTTAATTGCTCTGCTGAGGGATAATCATACCACCATCTGTGAAGGATGCGTCTGCTCTTTTGTATCTCAGTTCGTGCAAACTCTAGAGGAAGTAGAAAAAAGGGATGTCTTGCTGAGGCAGCCATCCACGCATTAGGTATATGATGGTCGAAAGTCGAGTCAGAACCCATGCGACCAAACAACGCAGTACGAGTCACAGAGGCTTCACCTGCAGACATTTTGTCGGGCTTATCGAGAAACGTGATATTTTGGGATGCAAGAGCATCAAGTGTAGGACGTAGACACTCAGTATCCAAATCGGCGTAGACTCTACTCCTTTGCGTTAGAATTAAGCTTAAGAATAGACTTGTTTATAGGCATAAGATGCAAGCTCAACTCACCCGCCAAATATATACATATACAGATTCCGCGCCAGATCAGCTCGATAAATATCCCCTGGAAGGCTTAAAAAAGTATCCTCAAGCCATGGAAAGTATTCTTTGACAAGCTGGAGGTTATCTTCATCAGTCCACAAAACCCACTCCCAGTCAGGATGCTGCTGGCGACATGTATTGCTCCATCTTTTAAATTTAGCAGGTAGCTCTTCCGATTTCCAACTTTGGTGAAGCAGCTTTGGAATCCCTTCCAGAAGCGGCTCTGTTGATCGACAGAGGAGCTCTTTTGGCGATAAAGCTGATGCTAGGCCTGTATAGGAGGAATGTGTTTGCAGGCGCGATTCCGATACAAACGGGCAATTTTTCGATGCATGTTGGGTTATGTGATGTGGCGTGACCGAGAGATGGCAAGTAAATGACTTATAGAGACCAGAATCATATCCAAAGTATGCATTGAATTGTAAAATTATAATGCAAAGGAAGAGCGTAATTGCTAGTTTTCGAAGGCGACGCAAGCTCTGAAAAATAGGCATACCTACCATCTACCTACGAATGATAAATAATATATGTGAATATGTTAAAGAGTGAAATTGAACTTATTTCTTACATTGGCTTGGTTTTTCTGCTTATTATAAGGCTACTTATGCAATAATGGGGGGCTCGACATTTTTCTACTATATTCCTATTATAGCCGTCATGTATCACTAAGTCCCCTGTAAGAGTCTACCATGCAAGGGCGTCGAAGTTGGATTTAATCAACTTTAAATAATGATGAATAATCTTTATATTTCGTTTTATTATCATAATTAGGATCCTTTTGCATGAAAGATACCTTAAAATAATGCGCCCTTTTCATTTTTAAAAGGAATATTGGATCGATCGATAATTCTTTTTCTATACCAACATAATAACTCTTAAGTAAAGTAAATTTCTAGAGAATTAGCAAATATCCACTACACAGCATACCATCAGATCGATGAACGAATGCTGTCTCTAATGAAGCACCCCCATAATCTAGACGATGTTGAGGCAGTCTCTTACTTGAATGTGAGCCAAATAGGTGGAAATTAATATATTCCACTCACTTTACAAAAGGGCCGTCATGTACATGTATGACTGAATTATTGTCCGCATTTCCTCAGACAGTTATGGCTCTACATCTATGTTATTCTATTGAAAAACTTCTCTCATGTACCTTTCTTGGAAATCGGTCTCTAACCTCTCCTCTCATCATCCCATCGACATAGCACTCTCCAACAAGAGTGTAGTGGCCATTTGTGCCTGGCCTAAGAACGTAAGGCACCCTCCCTCCATTAAAAATACAGACAACGTCTCCGTTTTGCGCTGCCTTCGGTACAGCAGCAACATCGCCTGCGTCCGTAATTGCAAAACGGCGTCCTTGATGCCATTTTATGACGCTCATGTGCATAAGGAGTAAATTATGAAGTTCGTCTTCTGTGATAGATATGGTGCTAAAGTCAGCGCTTTCCATATCTAGGTTAACTGAGGCACCTTTTGTGAGTGTGCTTCTGTTATTCTCTGGTTTGGCTTCCAGGCGTTGCACTATGTCGAGAAAATTTTGATACAAGGACTGCGCAGCACGTGAATAGATGGTAAATTGAGCATTTTCTCCTTTTGATGTCATGCAGCAAATCATCGTTCTCCAGACTCTGTCAATTGTGTTCCTGGTAAGCCGTGCGTATTTGTCCCCCAAGGTGTTCTCCCCGACCAGCGCCCACATCTCATTAAGCCATCCATATGTGTTTAAGATATTAGAAGAAAATCTCAACTCTCTAGTATCAGTTTCTTTAGCCACTTTCTGTGGTATTCTTGATACATCTACCGCAGTTTCTTGACTGAACGGCGTCCCCAAGGCTTTAAGTGACCCAATTTTAGTTCCCACGACGTGTATTACAGTCGTACCGCTGAAAAATGCGATCTGTGCGGGCCGGAAATCGGACTGGAGCCCGACCGCCCACCAAGGATATTTAAGATCCGCATGGTAAACTTTGACAGCTTCGCGAAAATATTTTTTCCGCAGCTCGAATTCCTTCAGCACATCGTACCGTATATCAATGTAGTTGGTAGAGAGATATTCCAATTTAGGCAACGGTGCAGTGAAATCTGGTCTCGTCAGGTCAGGTACCCAAGAGGGCAAAACCTCTAGCTGTGGGGACAAGGGAAGGTCCTGGCTGCGGCCAAAGGAGAAGACTTCAAATTGCCGTTTGCGAGTGATTTGCCGGAGAGCAAAGCGATGGTAGACCTCGGCTACCGATAAATTGTAATTTGGTGTTACCTCCCAATCGGACGATAGCACGTCTCCGGCTAAACCGATAAGCGCGAAGAGCTTGTCTCGAGGGTCCGTGGCTTGGAAACCTCGGGTTAGGAATAGCAGCTCTAAAAGACTATGCCTTTCTTTCCTCTTCATCCTATGCCTTTCGCGCATACCCTGTAGGAAGTAGAAATTTTCAATTGATTCATTACTTTGATGTTGCGTCTTCATTCGGTAAGTGTTAAACTGCCTTCTGAGCTCCAAAACCGCTTGAGCAAATTCGTCCCAGGATATAATGGAATCGCGTGTGACTATCATGGGCTTTGATGCCAAGACAAGTTCTTGAATACACCAGACTCTGCTGAACCACGGGCTCTGAACGACCGGTATGAGCGAGGACCAGTCAAACTTGGTTGAGGATTGAGGTTTTCCGAGCTTTGTCACGCCCATATTTACTGCTCCTTCGAATCCGAGCCATATTAGCATAGATTGAGCTTGAATAAACAGCGGATTTGTGAAAATGGGCTTGAGTGGTGACCAATCGGTGTGTTTCTCATCGGACGGTCTTGATACTAACTTGCCTACTCCTTCTTGGATATCGCCACGGTTTCCCAGCCAGATAAGTACCCTGCGCGCTCTTGCATACGTTTCGCCCATGATACGTACTTGCTGAGTCTTCTCTTTGTTGTCACCCTGGTTGATACAAAGTGCGTCAATCCATAGAACCCTGGTTTTATCGGGAAATCGAAGCCGCTCAAGTGCGTCGTAAAGATTTCTGCCCACTTTTCTTTTTCTGTTGCTGCAAGTGATCTCATTTGTGACGGTTGGGCTTCCCCAGACGTAGGAAAGGGCTTCAAAACTGGGTTTCTTGCCTCTGAGATCACTGTGCCGTAGACTACATATGATTGGAGAACCTTCCTCACCAGGGTGTAATACCAGCACCCGAATCTCCAAGGGCTGAGTTAGTGGCGTGTATCCATCTGCCCTAGCAGATGTAGGGTCGCTGCCACCTCCTGAAGATACTTCAGCTGCGTCATCACTCCAAGGCATCCAAGAGTAGTTATTATGCGTCTGCCAATTGATCTCTTTCCAATATCCAATGTAATAGCCCTGCGCAAACTCGGATAATGCATAAACGAGTATAATAACACTCCAGAAGAGGGATCATCGTCTCCAGAACGGCTCTGATGAAGAGAGATTAGATGCCGAGTCAACTTTTCCTCTGCCTGATATGCGTCGAAGACGAGCTGAGCAGGTCAAGTGTCTCACAAGAGCACTTTGCGCTCTGAATTTTCCTGAAATGGTAGTGTTTCGTGGGGTAATTGGAAGACATGTCGCCAATCTATGGCGGTTGATGGACCTTAGGCTCTGTGGTGCTATCGACGGTTTCATGATAAACGCTCATGTGGCGCCTAGCCATAATAGAATAGCGGTGGGCGGCACGAAGTTCTTGCAACTGAACGGGCGATGACTGACAAAATGGGGACTAAAGAAGTGAGCTTCATTTGAACTTTGCATAAGGCTCGTGATTAGCTCAACGCAGTGTCTCCCAATAGTGCTTATTGCATTACGGATGTTCAGTAATATTTAATTTGTTCCAACTAATCCCTTTGCAGAACATTCATTTTCCCTGTGCACACTGCAATACCCCTCACGAGGCTATTATGGCAATGAAGCTTCAATCACAGCATGCTTAGTTACGATATAGAGATTATGGAAGATACAACTAGTAATATGACCTAATTGGCTGACTGCTCCACAAAGAGGCTTGGGTGGAATCGTCTAATAGATTCCATGGCATTGCATATCAAGGTAGATTGATTAATTGCTTATGGTGCGAAGAAGTATTAACAACAAAGACCTAGAATATGATATATGCGTTAACCACACTAGATATATCTGCAATGTAATGAGGTAAATTAGATTTAGATAACGACAGAACTCAAAACGAAAATGCAGGCGCATGTGAGATGATACTAGAAACTATCCTCTAACAGCCTTTTGAGCTAATATACTGAAATATCTTTGATGGTACGCGGCACCATACTTAACAGCTCTTATCAAAGCTTCCAACATGGCATCGACCTCTTGGCGAGGTGGTAGAGCCGCATGGCCAGTGTTATAAACCGCATTCAGGCCTGGAACATGGCTTAACACGAATGGCCTAGTAGCGATTGCTGTGCAACCCTTGGAAAAAGGCTCATTTCTAAATTTCAACACCTCCAAGCCAGCCTTTTTTAGAAGATTGGGGCTGTTATCTATCCACCTAAACATAAGTGTAAGTTAGCTCAGGCACATATTAAGCCGATCCACTATTGCTGATCTAACAAATACATGTAGACTTACGCGAAACTGAAACCCAAGTCCGCATACAGTTGACGAGCAAATGCAGAAAATGCTTCGGCTTCGGGACCTTTGACGTATAGCTTGCCTAGATCACCATCATCCCACTGCAAATAACCTCCCGGCTCTGCTCGATTATAAAAAGAAGATTAACCCGCTGCATACCATTAATTAGGTCCGCCACCACGATGAAGACTTACTTAACAATTGTGTAGCATGTTGAATGAGGGGTGCCGTATTGCCACCCCTTATTACACAAGCAAAAAATCTCATATGAACGACGTCGTATTTTTCGATAAATTCGTCAGGTACCTTAGACAAAGCATCCATGATCTGAAAATTTATATTACTAGGCACATTCGACTTGTGAGGAAATTGTTCGTCTGAGATATCGAAGCCATCAAGCTGCACGGTCGGGGGGACTTGAGTAGCCACATCCAACAGCCATATTCTATTAGTTGTAAGACAAAATGGGGAGATCTAATGGTATTCGTAAGAAAAGACTGACCCTGTCCCAGTGCCCATCTCGGCAATCTTAGTCTCGGGAGTGATTGGAATCTTAGGGTCGATTGTATACCCATTGTGTATATTGAAGAGAAGGTGCTGAGTTTCTAGCCTGATGCCTGTTAATACGATCTCTACTCGTTAATTGTGTGAAAGTTATTATAAAACCTTCTGTAGCAATTTGCAAAAGAGGAAACACATATCTTACCTTAAACCCTCTGCGTAGTCCCTCTTCAACAAATAGTTGTCTGCTTCGGCCATTCTAAAATACAGATATTTCAAATATGTAGAGAAAGTGGAAGTCGGGTAAAGCCTATATTTGCTTCTGTACGGATTTTAGAAGATTCCAGAGGCAGTTTCATAGTATATACATTCGAGCTATTATACGAAAGAACGTCATTTTGCGATACAAAGAGTTGGTTGGCAGCTATTTATCTACGATTCATTCCCATTTATAGAGGGAAGTACGAAATGAATACAGGGGCTCTACCTAGGTTGAATATCCCTAGGTTAGAAATTTAGGAGCTCGAAGGTGGGTTCATGCTCACCCCAAACTTTATAATAAGCTGCGTGTAGTACATTACTTTGTATTATTTAGCTGATAAGAGGCAGTAATTATTCTACTAGATGCCGCCATGCGGTAAAATTCATGGCTTAATAGTGGGAAAGTTGACAAAGACGTCATTACATATTGGAAAAAAAAGAGTCAGCATGTAAGAGTTACAGCATTCGCCATGTCATACATGTATCTCTGTGACGCGAAAGGCTATCTGACCGAGGTACTCCGCTATATTTGTTTAACTCAGCGTAGCTACAGGTCGCAACAATACCGATTACTCCTGAAAGTTAAACTGAATGAAAGTTTCAAGAAAGCCCTCAGACATCTGATCGGTCGTGGCTTAAGTGAGAAGCGAACACGACAGATCTTACATGTAAGCAGTCGCTTATATCAGTTTTCAATCTGGCTTAGTTGAAGTCAGCACGTGGCTGGCAGGAATGTGTGTATTTTAAATCAATATCGGAATAGTACGTGCCGTAATTTCTACTATTGCCTCAATTTGCCGAGGAATATAATTTCTAGTTTTCCCAGTTAATACTCTGGGTAAATCGGTGTGGCGGCATACCTTTAGAGAATCTTTCCGAGGCACGATTATCACCTGTACTTTCATCAATGCACATTTCTAGATTACTCATTAACGGTCATATTACGTCGCGGAAATAAATAACTTTAATACCGCAATTAAATAAATGGCTACTGTCTCCTCCATCTCGTATATAGCCCAGATGCCTTGGCGTAGCTAATAAATCGCGGTCGAGTATTTATTAATTACTCGCTAGTAACCCACCACACTATTAATAATTAATCTGAACAATGCAATTTTTTAGTGAGTACTTCTCATTGGCATGAACGCTTCCGCTTCCACACCTTTCCAGGCAGATCCGGTAATATTTTAGAGAGATATGATACAACATGAAATGAGTACAGTGATTTGTCTTCTCAACTTGACTAGATCATAGTCTATGAAACGATCCAACTTGCCATGCGGATTGAGCACTAAAGAGCAGTGAGAAACCTAATCGATAATTAGAGTCGGTGACGTGTTTATGATGTTTATCTTGGCACCTGAAGACAGAAATACTCCACAGGAACACAGGAGATGAATAAGTGCATTGTAACCATGTAAAGAGTAATGGGAGAATAAACGGTGGTCTATGGGCTGCTTCGTGGCGGTGTGAGCGTGGCCAAGGTGCTAAAGTCGCTGCACGACAGCGATGGCATCAATCGCATGAGTCCAGAATGTCCCTCCTATGTAATCTCCACTAGCGGACATTGGCAACTACCGCCAGAAAGCATTATCGGCTTTCAGCCGCCCATTCATGCCTATCAATATACCACGGAGACATTTGTAAAGTAGTACAAAGGCACAGCAACGAGGGGCCTGGCATGAGTCCTGTGTCCTAGTAGGATAATGAATGAAGAACGAGTGGGTGACTTAATTTAATGCAATTTCTTTAAAAGGCCAAAAAGAGGCCTTGATTGGCAGCACTTGCCTTATGCTGTCCACCGGTAGATAGATCACAATGGCAATACACCGCCCTCCAGCTCTCGTGATAAACTAGCGATACAGTTGGGATGCAAAAAGTGTTTGCTCACTGACAAAGTTCCGATAATCAGCCTAGCCAAATTAAGCGTCCGGTTTTATTTCAATGCCACTTCATGATAAATATGTCGCTATATTACAGCGCATAGGTCGCTAACTTGGAATGAATACACCGCTAACCTGTAGCGTATCACTTGCTATAATGTAAAGATCTTCATACGAAATTACAATCTAAAGATATATCGCTATATGATAGTATATTCCTTCCATTTTGTACTATGTCGATAGTACGCCATAATATACTGGGCGCAGCGTTGTGTTACAGTGAATAAATCTATAAAGTCATTTTTGCTTCAAAGCAGCAATGTGATCCGCCTTAATAATTTGGCTATCTAGGCTTACTTCAATATATGCAACCTAATAGGTACCATACAGAAACAGAAACACTTTTTGCATCCCAATAAACCAATAATTTCAATAGGATTATATAATGGCGGCTGCACAATTAAATAGATACATTTCATCAAATGATTACTCTCATGCTCTCTGATAGCATCATCTACATTTCCACGAGATACAGATTACAGTATACTTGTATTTGATACGTTGAATTATTATTAAATTAACATGTGCTAGAGTAATGCGCGTTGCTACGATAGTCACGCAGTAGAGTGTGTATCGTTGAAAGATTTCCAAATACGCACTGTCGTAGTCACTCCAGCGGTGGACATAGGCGATGTGCAACGTACGTCGTATGGGTTACTATTATTAACGTTAATAATGGCTGATTACGAAGTAGTACTACTACAAATTATACATGAGCTAGTATAGTAAACAGTTAGAGTCTCCGCAAAGTCTTGCTGGATATGGGGAAAAGTTGCCCAACATATTTACTCACCACTGATTCCTAATCTTCAGCACGACTCAGCTAGCCAAAGTAAGCAGCTGTTATATCAGCTTCAACGGAAATTGCAGCATTCCAGAACTTTGCAAGGGATTCTTGCGTGTTACATCAATGGATAATGTAGAAACGGGCTTAGCGGTCCGCTCCGCCCGAGTAATATGATACGACACAGGATTAGAAAATTCAGCAAATTGGCAACTACCAAGATTCTACCCTTTTTTATATAAGAAGCTGGATATGCCGTGCTCTAAATTATTCTGATACAAGTAGAAGCCAAGTCACCAGTTAATTATTTAAAGTCAGTTTCTATGGCTCACTCTCTTAAGAAGGCTCTTTATTGGGCTGCGCTACTGTCTTTTGCTGCATCAACCGCCGCTCATTGTCTTGTCGAGGATAGTATTACCCAACAATACCAGCTGGTTCCATCTGCCGTGCTTCCACTACCACTGAATAAGGATGGCTATGCGGTTCAATATTTTGGCGACGGCGCATATCTCATCACCGACGGAAGCGGATATGTGAGCTTCTTCCTTGCGTCCACCGAAGGAGGTATCCTAGTCGATGCTCCTCCTACAATTGGCCACAAGCTTCAGTGGGCCATCGGAAATATTACCAGCGCGCCATTGAAATATTTAATTTATTCACACTCACATGGGGATCATATTGGTGGGGCATACCTATTTGCCAACAAGCATGGCATTAAGACTATAGCACATGAGTTTACAAAAACGGAATTGGTCACAGCTAAGGACCCAAACAGGCCTATACCAGATTTGACATTTAGCGGAGACTATACTCTTCGACTTGGGAACCAAACGTTGGAACTTTCATGGAAAGGCTTGGGCCCAATCCATGATCCTGGGAATATATTTATCTGGGCTCCCCATCAAAAAGTCCTTATGCTCGTCGACATGGTGTTCCCAGGATGGGTACCATTTTATGGTATGGCTTTAACACAATCGACACGGGATTATCTCTCAATCCATGATGAGATTTTGGCATACCCATTTGACCACTATATTGGAGGCCATCAAGGAAAGAGTGGTGATCGCAATGATGTCACTAATAATCGCGACTATATCGCAGACGTGCTAACCAACTGCCGCACTGCTATTTTAGCAAGCGCCACGAATAATACGGAAGTCGGAGTCAACCAAATTGTACCTCCCTTTTTGGCTGTAAACCCTAATAATGCGTGGGGAGAATTTATGCTCTATTACACTAGAGTTGCAGAATTATGCTACAACTTAACAACCCCGCAGTGGGAGAACAAGCTGGCCGGCCAAGATGTGTTTGGCTTTAGTCATGCTTTTAAAGCAGTTGGTGATTTGCGACTAGAATACGACATTCTTGGGCCATTTGGTGTTATGTAGCTGATTAGTTAGATGAACTAGCGTCCTTTGATCAAGGATTCACGATTTATGCAGAAAATGAAAGGCGATGTTGACAAACGATTTGTTAAGAGGCCAAGCGCCTTTTATATATCAAATCACGTTTTGATATAGAAATAGAGTATTGCGGTATAATATTAAATATAAATACATAGAACGATGGCCATTGTTTAGCAGTTGCGTGCTATCTTTGTCATCCATTCATAATTACCCACTAATACCATATAGCGTCCTGCCTCATCAACCTCTTACTATGAATAAAGCATTATGCCAGGTGCTTAATACTAGAGACTAATTTTATACAAACGCGTGCAAGTATAGTTTTAGTGCTTAACTATCTTAAGTCTCTATTCATGATCACTTCGGATAGGCCTAATATGGAAAACATTGGCAAAAGTATATTTAAATGGAAGTCTTTATTTATTTATTTAGTACCGAGGCTATATAAGAAATCTGTCTTTTTGGAAGATGGTGTGAAAGCGAGCTGATGTTATACAACCTCGCATAGTTCAGGCTAGTGAAATATTCAGGATTACGTAAAGTGAAATAAATGATGAATGCATCAACTTCTTAATGAATGTAATTGAAAGAAGATACATCCGATTTGTTATGTCACAATTATAAGTAAAAGTTTATATTTATCTATATAAAATATATAACTTCTACATTAACTGAGTGGCCGTTTATCAAAAGTGGTTAGAGACAGATAAGCGGTGCTAATTGCCGTACTTTTTATAATATTTCAGTGTTCGCCGCGCCTTGCCTTACACGTAAGAACAAGTAACAGCGCTACTGGAGACCGAGCACTTAGTAACGTCTTTGTTGTTAATTTCAACCTGGGTGAGGACAGCTCCGCTTAGAGAGACGGTCTTGCCGTTATGCGTAGCTGAAGCAGAGCTAAACGTAACAGCAGGGCTGAATGAAGCGAAAGGTACGGGCTGGCAGTCGCCACCATTTGAGTTGCACTCTTCAAAATCCTCAATAATGAATTCGGCACTCGTCTCGCACAGTGAGCCGGCAGTGACTTTGCTGAAACTTTGAGTCACCTTCTGGCCGGTGGTCAAGTTTTCAAGCGTCGCAGATCCACCAGTCAATGAGGTAGCCACCACTGACATCGTAATCTGATCGCCTTGAGAGATATCAATGCCCGAGAAATCGGCTGTTGCAAATTAGTAATTCGTATTCTCCTGAGCATTTTAATCAGAGGACTTACCGGCAAATTCAGGATACCACTCATACCAAGCATCGTAAGTACCATCGCCATACCAATCGATGCCGGTCTGCAAAATAGCAGTCTCACAGGTGTCACCGTCAATGCCAACCCAAGCAGAACCTGCAGCGCTAGAGCCACCGCCACCCGCCGGGACATTCACGGTAGCCGTAGCAGCACTATAGCCTGAGCCCTGGAGAATAGCACCGCCCCAGTTAGACTGAACGGTCGCGTGGAGATTGTTGCTCTTGAAGGGTGCTGAACGGCGACCGGCGCGACGAGCAAGGCGTCGAGCAATGCCACGGTCTGCTGCAACAGCGGCCAATGCGGCATCAGCGCAAAGAAGCGCGGAGATGGTAATTCCGGCGATGAACTTCATGTTGATCAATAACGATGCAGTGGAATGAACTAATTGGGACTTGAAAGCTGGGTGAGTTCTCTGGGTTGAAGAAGAACAGTCGTCAAGGAGGGAAACGCGTTGTACTTATACTTTTGCCGACTTAGGCATTTGGCATACATCTCGTTGCAACCGGCACGTTGTCTGCCAAGTCTGGAGATCACAAGCTTTGATCCATTGTCAATTGTATAGGGTTTCCTACACCTTCCCTCTTGAAAGACATCTCCGAGCTGCCAGTAAAGCGAGATGCCACATTAAGACCAGTTCAAATCTTCAGTAGGCTATGATAACATCGTGACTACGCCAATGTGAGGAGAGGAGAGCCAAACATGGCACTAGCTACAACATAAGTTCATTATGCAGAAGATAAACCAAACGCGGCATAGATGTATCCACTCTTCCTAAAGGAGGAGGGTGTGAGGAGTACTTCGTAGCGTGAGTGGTGTCGGCGATAGTTCTTGATCGTGTGAATGTGCCGAGATGCCGTACATATATACTACGCTGATTTTCTCTACGCTGTTTGCATTTGGTGATTTATTGCAGTAGATATAGTATATCAAAACAAGCTCTCAAAATTACACATGTCATACTCGGGTCTAATATACAACTATTTCCCCAAATATTATGGTTCTCACTCGACTGGGGGAGAGGCAACCCAATGTTTAAGCATTCGCGCTCAGATTGTGGCTTGACGATCTTGCCCCTCTGGGCTGGATCGAAAAGTACCTACCAATAGACCATTCAATGCTTTCTACCTTCCCGATATCAATAGAGAAATACCGATCCCTGCCAGTATATCCACCAATTCCCATGCCGACGTTCCGATTTCTCCGCGTCCAAAAGAGGAAAGCGGCTAGTGAGCATATGATTGGACCAAACGGTTTCTTTTCGCTTCATAGCTACCTACTAAAGCTAGAAGCTTCCGTGTTTTCTTATCTTCCTTCAACAAGAATGGCTAGATTGCTATGTATCATTGATCATTACTAAATGTAGCATTGCGGGGCTTGTCGTTCCCCTCATTATGTATACGGCCGTGATCTTATCTGCGACTACAAATACGACCATTATGATAGTAATTGATCAATCCCTCAAAATCGATAACATAATGTGGTCGCTCCACGAAAGCGCGAATTTAGTCATCTTGATATTCTCATATGTCAATCGTCTTCTTTCCTGTGTTTGAAACGATGTGCAATCCTTTACCCATAGTTGCATGTTTGATGGGCAAGATTTGCATTTTCGGCCACATTAATCTATTAATTCGCTTCTGTATGTTATCTTTGCTTCTGCAGAGCTGTATTGGGCATTCGTATCTTAAGGTTATACATCAGTTCCATTAATATAATGAAGGCGCATTTGCTTCTCTCCATCGTTTGCTAGCGTATATAGTATGACTACCTACTGAGTTTACCATACACTCAATAGTCCAATCAAAGTTAGCTGCCAAGAATGCGTGTTGCTTTTTTGCAATAAGTAATTGATGTTATAGTTGTACGCTATTCACCTTATTCTTAACGCCGCGCCAACATGCTCGAGCTCACATAAATAATCATTTCGATCGGAAATGATTGTGTGCTCTGGTTAATAATCTACGTTACGCCATTAACAATCACCAGGACGTTGATTATCAATGATAAAATTGACTATAAGGCTATTTTCTTTTAATGGCACGTCAGTAAAATAGTGTATAAAGATTTCTACTCGCTTGACTATGATATAGATTTATTCTTCTCTACAGAACACTATAAAAGTAAAGCCATCTTTCCTTTGTATATTTTTTGTCGCAGTCTAGATAGGTTGAATGGGTGAAGTGATAGATCTAGTTTATACCAATTATTCTACAATGCAAAGATTTCTGAAGTTATCATCATCATACTCATCTAAAGCCACCTTTAAAGTAACAAACTTTCAATCTTGATAGATAATATCTAAGAATATTTCTATATCTATGATTCGATTAATAGTTGACTAGTGTGTTAGGATTTCATAAATTCGACCTGGCGGTAGCAGAAATATATTTTAGATGAGCGTTGTGCATAATTGAAACAGCTTCATAAACGTAGAATTTATTTATATATTTTCTGTAGGAAAAACGTCACGAAAAGCTCTTTTGTTTGTTTATTTATTTTATTATGAACGTCCACTAAGTAGGCTAGTACATGAAGCCGCATCTGGGCTACTGGCCTGTAAGAGCAGGAGCCTCGAGGGCCCTGTTCGCTACGTTTCACTGTACAAAGGGAATGTCTGGGTAGTTTCAATCTATATTGAGTAAGGGGGTCTGTCCGTACAGTTTAGTTTCCTCCACTAATTTCTTATACACTAGGGGTCCGTGAAAAGGTATGTTTGTTTTAAAGATTGCATTTTATAATCCTAGCTTATATAAATTTTGTTATGTTTCAATACTGATACGGAAGACTATTTATAATATTAAACACAACTGAGTCGCAGTAAATATAACTGAGCCTATGAGTCTATCTATGAGCTGTATAGGCAATATCAAATCCAACCAAGGAAATTCTCATGCTCTGAAGGTTAGTGAAGTTCAATTTTGAAGATGTATAATATAAATAAATCTGGCTACTTTATACATCAACAAGTGGGAAAGATGTGGTAGCCTTAGCAGCCAGTGAGATATTAGTTTAGTCTTATGATGCATATCTTCAATCTTAGCGATGGCTTTTTTTTTCTTATCAACGCCGTTTCTATGCGTGCGCGACGTTGATGATACAAACAACGCTATTGATGATATGTTGGCTAGAGAAAAGGTTCTTCAAAATTATTCTCAAGACTTACAAATGCTCTCTATATCCACCAACAGCAAGTAAAAGTCTTTATATAATCTCCTTTGCCTTCGAAAAATCTATTAGCAATCGAGTACAACTAATCTTTTACTGCACCATGTAGCTTTAAGTAGCGAATTCTAATATCTTCAATCCTACCCTCGTCTTGTTAAAATATGTGATAGTTCCTTAAAATGTTAGTTGAATCGGCTATTCCGTTGTGGAATGCGTTTTCTATTAATTCTCCGACGTTGGTCGGCCAAACCGCATTACGGAAAGTCGTTAAGACCGGCGAATGAACTAGGTCAACTAGTGTAAAAAGAGATAAAAACAACTTGGCGAATTCCACTACATTCACAGACTCAAAAAGATCACCTCTAATGACGTAAAAATTATGCTGGCTAACAAAAACCGGATATTCCTACGCATAGGTGTAACGGGGTTATTGAAAGACAAGAAAAAGTCGCTAATGCCCTCATCACCATCTTTCCCAATCTAGAGCCTACAAAGCCCCACCTCTGTTCCCTATATCTAAAATATTTTGGTGGGGAATTACGATTTTACTGTTGCTTTGGACTGTGATCTTTAGGGCTAAATGGCGCTAATGCTTGTTTAGTATTGGTAGTTAGGATAGGCTATATAATATCGGAGTAATACGGCCAGTCAACGTAGAAATAATTAGATATCATTATCCTTATTACGTAGTACTTGAGAGCGATGCAAAACCGGTGGCTAAAGGTATAACTTGTTAAAGGCTAAAGACTTTTATAAGTTAGCGGCTAAAAGTCCTATACTAATAAAGTGGCTAAAGTACCATAATTTAGCAACGGCTTGTAGGGTTACACAAGTAACAACGTGCCCCACTTCCCCACGTTGTCATCTCAAGCTCAAGTTTAATTTCAGCTAATCTTTCCTTAAGTTTGCCATATTAGAACCGCCGTAATTATCAATGAGAGATATCATAGTGCGTTCACCGAAAAGATCTAAAGATGAAAGTAACGCAAATATATTTACTACGCGCTTCAGTTTGTATTTCGTAGCGGATGGACAAATAATTAATAGCGTTTCCATACCCAGATTTAGTACCTGTATTGGGAAACACAGACATTTCATTTCAATCCAGGATGTCAATACAGGCTTAATTTGCCTAAGAAGCCGGGCTTTCAAGCCAGTTAGCCGCACCATTAGGCATTTGGTGTGGTGGGAGTGCATCGTCTTTTTTTGCCATCCAGCTCAGTATATGCTCTCAGTAGATGATTAGAAGCTAATGCCAGTAATAGAAGTGAATTAACAGCCTAGGTAGCAACAATAGCCGAGAGAAGTAGCCTCAATATTCCAAACATGTGAAAGGAAAATTATATATACCCTACGAGCCCTCCTCCCATTACTTTGGATACTTCAAAAGTTTTATACACCATCTTTTGGAGCATACAGTTTCAGTCATACTAAGATCACGCATCATGTATCAGAAATTGGCCGCAATCTCGGCCGTATTGGCCGTAGCTCGCGCTCAGCAAGTCTGCACCACCCAGCCGGAGGTTCACCCGCCTTTAACATGGCAGAAATGCACCAGTGGCGGTTCCTGTTCCAGTCAATCAGGCAGTGTGGTCATTGACGCAAATTGGCGATGGACTCATGCTTATCCAAGCGGTAACAACTGCTATAACGGCAATACCTGGGATTCTACCTTATGTCCCGATGATGTAACCTGTGCCAAGAATTGTTGTTTGGAGGGGGCCAGTTATCAGTCGACATATGGAGTCACCACCAGTGCTGACAGTCTCACCATCAACTTCGTCACTCAGTCACAGAATAAGAATGTTGGTGCTCGCCTATACTTGATGGCAAGTGATTCTGCCTATCAGGAATTCACTCTCCTCAACAATGAATTCTCTTTCGATGTTGATGTGTCTCAACTGCCGTAAGTAGCTCTTATTAAGAGGAAATCTGGTGTGGTGACTTTACGCTAATAAAAATAATCATCAGATGTGGTTTGAACGGAGCTCTATACTTCGTATCTATGGATGCAGATGGTGGTGCTTCTAAATATCCAGGGAACCTTGCTGGTGCGAAATACGGCACAGGGTATTGCGATAGTCAATGCCCTCGTGACTTGAAATACATCAACGGCCAGGCCAATGTTGAGGGCTGGCAGCCATCTGCCAACAACGCAAATACTGGCGTTGGTGGACATGGAAGCTGCTGCTCTGAAATGGATATCTGGGAGGCAAATTCGATCTCCCAAGCCCTGACTCCCCACCCTTGCGAAACTGTTGGCCAACAGATATGCGATGGCGACGCATGTGGTGGTACTTACTCTGACGACCGATATGGCGGCACTTGCGATCCCGATGGGTGTGACTGGAACCCATACCGCCTGGGCAACCACTCTTTCTACGGCCCAGGATCTAGCTTTACACTCGACACTACCAAGAAGTTGACAGTTGTCACGCAGTTCTCCTCGACTGGGTATAACCGATACTATGTTCAAAATGGGGTTAAATTTGTCCAGCCAAACGCTCAGAACGTCCCTGGCTACACCGGCAATACCCTCAACAGCGCATATTGTGCAGCAGAGCAAACAGCCTTTGGTGGAACTTCCTTCACAGACAAGGGTGGTATCACTCAATTTAACAAAGCCCTCTCCGGAGGAATGGTCTTGGTTCTCAGTTTGTGGGATGATGTGAGTGATTGGTATATTTGATAAGACTAATGAGATTATAGTACTGACTTGTTATCTAGTATGCTGTTAATATGCTCTGGCTGGACTCAACCTACCCAACAAATGCAACATCCTCCACTCCCGGTGCTGCTCGAGGAAGCTGTTCCACTGGCTCTGGAGTTCCGGCCCAAGTAGAGGCTCAGTCTCCCAACTCCAAGGTCATCTTCTCCAACATCAGATTTGGGCCTATTGGCAGCACAGGTGGCAATGGCGGTACGCCGAGCGGTACGACAACCACGAGGCCAAGTACCTCCAGCACTGGCAGTGCTCCCGGCGCGACCCAGACGCACTTCGGACAATGTGGTGGAACTGGCTACACTGGTCCGACACAATGCGCCAGCGGCTTCACTTGCCAGGTCCTGAACCCATTCTACTCTCAATGCCTGTAAGATGCCGTGAGAGCGGCTCAAGGTGCCAAGTCTATGAAGCATCGCATCTTCAGTCGCGCTTGGGATTGAATTTATTGTGTCTATTCCTGATGCTAACAATACACGCTCGTTTTATTTCGGTGGAACTTCATTTGCTTACTTTTGCAATGGATGCACATTAACTTGGCAAAAGTAGCCTTCTTAAAGCTTGTGAATACTTAGCTATGAGTGTCTATATAGAAAGAATATGAAAAGCTTGACAAACACATTTTTCTTACTCTGCTGGTATTAATTAATCTTGGAACAAAGATGAACAAGTAATAGTGTCTGGAAGCGCGCGTTAAACATTAAGAGCGCGAAAACTGAGACCACGTGTGCGAAGTAAGTAAACGTCAAAGGCTCTAATTCTAATGCCTTTTCCGGTGTATGGTGCGATTAAGCACCTACGAGTAAATTCACTTTTGGTTATAGTCACTGTTTGTCTATCAATTATTGTTCACACTTATCTCACCAATATGACCAAATTCTCATTTCTCTAATTTTTCCCCCAAGATTTATCATACCACACCAGCTATTGTACACAAGAGGACAAATATAGTATCAGCGATGGGTAAATTCAGTGGCGTTATGATATAAAATAGAGTGTAGTCCAGTCTAGCCAAGTCACATTACAGATGACGACCGCGCAGCACTAATCAGTGCTGCAGTTGCCAGTCAAATTGTAATATTCAACGAGCTGCTCAGTTCCAGCCATGATGCAGGCGTATCTAAGTCAGCTCTAAATGAGTAGGCGAACGAGTACAATTAGGGCATTACGATATCCACTTTAGGCAAATGCCAGAGTAGCCTCTTCAACAGAAATTGCAACGTGTAGTAAATCACATGACAAGATGTTGGAGTTTCCTGATAGTACGCAAACAGGCCATTACGCCCACAGCCATAACAGCATCTGCATTTAATGGCATCATAGAGATAGTTCAGCTAATATAGATGTTGGTACTGGCATTGATAGCCCAAATGGTTGGGCGCTTCAAACCGTGCCGCCGAAGGACACTATGATGCTGTCAAAGAGCGTATCATTCGTGCAGATGATGTAAAATGCCGCGGCTATCATACCAATTTCGCAGGAGACACCATGTTTCGAGGGTTTGAATCGAGTAAATCTGATACCGTTATCTCACTATCAGATAATGGCGCTAATACGAATTTCGGGTTTGGCACCGACTCGCCGGCGCAATGTGGTGAAGCTCATATACTGGAGATGACGGTCAATGCCAAATCAGGCATAAATGTATTTGGAAGGGCCAATATATTAGCGCCGTTGTTTGAATGCTGGAGTGATTATAAATATGCCAGATAATGAATGGCCACATTGTTCTGATTGTAGCCACTGCACCCGTCATATTGAAGCCATGACCTTCTTGCCTGATAACGGGACTGATATCATGCATTGGTAAGAGTGGCGTGAATGCACGAAGAGCGTTTACAGTCACTCGACGATCTGATTATCAAGATCTATCTGAATTTTTTGGCTCTTCCAATAAACAGTGGGATTGTCTGTATGTTTCTTGATGCTCTTAAGACGACTACAGATTCAAGTATTATTGCCATAGGACTGTGATTCGGACAGCGAATAATTAGCCGGACTCTGAGTTATGAAGAAAATTCGTGAATGAACACGGCTTTTCTGCATTGCTCGACAATGCCCTCTACCTATATAAGGAAGATACGAAGATAATCATCAGCTTATTTGGCATTCACGTCTGACGAAAATATTGGCCGAGATATTATCGAAACACCGCCGAGTACCCTCGAGGTCCCAATACGTCCACATACGTGCGCCTTTACCACGTTGGAAATTGAATAAAATGGTTTGAAACCACATTTCCGCATTTAAGAAGTGAGAGATTTCACACCGCCTGAACGTAGCTATATAAATTGAGACAATGGCCCATATTAGCCTCTATTTGCTTACACAGCTCCAGGGGGTACAAGGCAATTTCATATCGCTATATTCCTTACGTTCGCCCGTACTAGCAGTAAGTTTTCACCGCTTAAGAAGATCAAATACCTGCTGTGGAGCAACCTACGCTCTCCAATTCTAACGCATTACTTAGCCGTTTTAAGTACGTACAGACTTATTTGCTTGTTATTTTCCTGGCTGAAATTCTTGAGGATTCTATGCGATTTTAGAGAGTGTTCTTTCATTTTATAAAATAATAATCGTGATTACAAATATAATTATTCCTAATGCTCCTTAAACTTCAGTTCGAATAGAATACGGAGCAATGTGCTAAGTGACTCCTGCAGTGGGTTAGTTACCCTGTGTCTTTTACTACCGCCGTCTAAACACAAGCCCTTTATTGAGAAGGTCATATAGCAAAGTTTATACATTGCGCAGTTTATTATATGTCGTAGTGCTGTTGGTTTTATGGGAGCGAAAGCTTGCGGAAGAAATCTGCTGCAACACACAAAGTACGATGCAGTTACCTTCTTGCAACGTGGGGCAGCTAGTAAGCAGGAGGGTATGCGTTGCCGTAATCTCATGAGAAAGCGGTGAGATTTCTTATAACAATATTATGAATTACATCCAGAGCACAGCAATTGCTACCGAGATAGGAATTACCGCTATTTAGTGAGCATTCTAGGTTTTGTATGCAGCTATTGAAGCGGAAGCAGGCAGAAACAAGAGCACCAATTGTGCCACCACAATGACTAGTTCTATGAAAAATATGGCTTATGGCAATATATAGAAGGTTTCCTAAAATACTCCTAATATATTCTTTTGGGCTCAGCGCCTTTAGCGGAACGCTTTTTCCTACCTCTTAAACTACTACCATGGTATAATGAAAAGCCAACTGGCGGATCTCTCTGTCATGGTTCTCGAAGTTACAACAATATTACAATTTCTGTATGTCAAATATTTCTTCTCATGATGCTAATATGTGCGCTCTAAGATCAGCGCATTATTGATACCAGTATGAAGAGTGATAAAAAGTAAAAGTTTACTGTATAAGAATTATAAAAAATTAAGCCTATTTTAAGTGAAAGGTCCTACATGCGCCTTAAATATCCTGAAGCAGGCTATTTCACTATAACCATTCCATATGTCATTTTAGCCTTTAGGCACCAGTCAATGGATCGCAGCGTTACACTCCGTTATTAGCCACCTTATTCTCCATGGCTAAGCTCTTTTCATCTCGGTAATTACGTCCCGCAAGCTCAATTCGCTGACTCCGTATTCCATACTGATGCAAAGTCTGGACCAAACCTCTAGAATAGGGAGCATCCGCTAATCCGACCCGTGAACCCAGGTGAATACTCAGCCTAAATTGCACCCCCTCATATATAATGTTCCTTAATTTTTGTGCAGCAATTAGATAAAATAGTTAACCTCAGCACGTTTTGTATATATAAAGCGAAATCAAGTAAGCTATTAGTGAAACCCCCTTGAATTAAATACCCTCCAAAATAGTTGTAATAACCAGAATGGCTCGTAAACTTAGCCTGCTGGCATTAGCAGGCCTTGTTTCTCGCACAGTTCAACAGAACTGTGCGGCCCTATAGTGAGTACAATGATGGAGATAACCACTCATGTCTTGCTAACGCAAATTCAGCGGCCAATGTGGAGGTATTGGATGGACCAGCCCAACGTGCTGCGTGGCTGGCTCCCAATGCTCTGTTTTGAATGACTTCTATTCTCAATGTGTTCCTTCAACTGTATGGACTTCGATTGTTTTTATGTCACTCTTCTAACATCATATAGGGTGGCGGCGGTCCTACTAGTGGAGCATCATCTTCTTCAGCTATGTCGATCTCTCAGTCGTCTCGCCAATCATCTGTCGGCCAGTCAACCGGCGTGTCTACATATACTACCACTGATACTGCTACTGTTGCTCCTCACTCACAATCCCCTTACCCAAGTATTGCTGCATCTAGCTGCGGTTCATGGACCCTTGTTGATAATGTGTGCTGTCCATCATACTGTGCCACTGATGATACTTCCGAGAGCTGCACCTGCAGTACCTGCACTACACCACCTTCGGCAGACTGCAAATCTGGAACCATGTATCCAGAAGTCCACAGCGTTGGTAACAATGAAACTTGGCATTATAGTGTAAGACGACTAAACCTGTTGTAAATGTCTCTTGATGTGTTAACTTTTGAACTTCAAGAGATCCACTCATTTCGGATTAACCAGCGGCGGAGCTTGTGGCTTTGGCCTTTATGGTCTCTGCACGAAAGGCAGCGTCACGGCGAACTGGACAGATCCCATGCTAGGTACTACTTGTGATGCCTTTTGTACGGCTTATCCTCTGCTTTGCAAAGATCCTACGGGCACGACTCTTCGTGGGAACTTTGCGGCACCAAATGGAGATTATTACACGCAGGTAAGGATAAATTTTATTGATATCTCTACTGAGCTGATTGTACTTTAGTTTTGGCCTTCTTTGACAGGGAACCTCGATAATTATCTGTCCTGTGGTGAATGTATTGAGCTTATCCAGACGAAACCAGACGGAACCGACTATGCTGTTGGAGAAGCCGGCTATACAGATCCAATCACACTAGAGATAGTGGATAGCTGCCCCTGTAGCGCAAACTCTAAGTGGTGTTGTAAGAAACTTATCACTATATATCACTAAGAGCACTCACTGACATATTGCAGGTGGCCCCGGTGCAGACCACTGCGGAGAAATCGATTTCAAATATGGCTGTCCTCTTCCCGCTGGTAGCATCCATCTCGACCTCTCCGATATTGCTATGGGCCGCTTACAGGGCAATGGTTCACTTAACAATGGTGTAATTCCGACGCGGTACAAAAGAGTACCCTGCCCCAAGCTTGGCAATGTTTACATATGGCTTCGAAATGGCGGAGGGCCGTACTACTTCGCTATCTCAGCCGTGAACACAAATGGACCCGGATCTGTTACCAAAATTGAGATCAAGGGTGCAGGTACGGATACTTGGGTTGCCTTAGTACATGATCCAAACTATACCAGCAGTCGTCCACAAGAGCGTTATGGTAGTTGGTCAATTCCGCAAGGGACGGGACCTTTCAACTTGCCGGTCGGAGTTCGTCTGACCAGTCCAACTGGGGAGCAGATTGTCAACGAACAAGCTATCAAAACTTTCACTCCACCAGCAACAGCAGATCCTAACTTCTATTACATTGACATCGGCGTGCAGTTTAGCCAAAATTGAGGATACATGGCCGTCTGTATTGTTGTTTTCTATGGTATTTCTCTTTAAGCTGCCATTTAACGTTTGTTCAAGCATTTACAAATACATATACCTATTTGAGCTTCCAATAAATTTTAGAAATATTCCCAATGACCTTGGTATGCTCAAGCCAAAGATTCACCAGTAGAATTTGTATATATACGATACATTTATATTTAGATGATCCTTGAGACATCTTCCATATTACATTTGTGTACAGTACTCGAAACTTGTTGTAGACTTGGTATTGATACTTGTCAAATCTTTCCTAACCAGTCCAATAGAGCAACGAGTCTTATAGCATAATTAAGATATATTCTTATTGAGTCGTAGCTAGCATATCCAGCTCGCCAAAATACCAGACGAAATACCTGTAGGACCGAAAAGAATGTTATCTGCATCTGTTGCAGCGTGCATGTAGTTCATCTTATACTACCACAGAGGCACAGTTAATCTCACCTTTTAATGTACTCAATGAATCCACCTGCAAAGTATGGACAACTCAATATTATGTTAAGAGAGATATCCCTAGCGCGCAATAACGCTTTAGCCTCACACACCTATATTTTCACGTTTAAATGGCAAAATTTGCACAGGATATTGACTACAGCATATATCGCGTATTTTCATCCTGTGACTATCCTATGATTTCTAGCACATAGACGATGAAGAAACTATTTATCACGTTTTGAGTATGAATGAAGTGGACGACAGGTAATATTTACACTTCAGGCGCAAAAAGGTCAGAAGGTCATACATCTGTTGTGCCTATCTAATTTGTCTAATTGTACAAAGGAATATAGGCTTCGGCTTTGATGAAAAGGACCAGGAATTATATAAAGAACAATTATTCTGAATAAGAATATGGACTTGTGGTCAATACGTAGCATAAAATACAGCTCAGATATACATTATAGACAGCGTCCCAGAGTCTACGAAGTAATACAGTCCAATTCATGAGCGTGGCAACATTGAACGATAGTGCGAGTATCCAGCGATAAGATGTGGTAGACCTTAGGCCTATCTTATACCATCTATCGCTTCGATTCTACCCCTCTATAGCGCGGGGCAGAATTCAGTTCCAGGGTTTAATAAGAAAGATACTAAAAACAAAGCCGGTAGATTCCAGCCCTGCCAATTACGACAATGAAGTATATTTCTAAAAGCGAAATAGTAGTAGTGGTAAAATCTAGCATTAGAAAAATACTTTGGCCTTGTTATGGCGGCTGATCGATATTATTTCGCTTGTATAAATTTATTCGCCCCAACAAGCGATTTTTTGCAGTTTTAAGGTGTGTAAACTCGACACTGACGTTATACTTTTAGTGGCTCAATAAGATATCAGTCAAAAATTCTATTAAACAATATGCAAAACTAAGATTTTCCAACGAAGAGATGATTACGTTGCTGTTTGCATGTTTCGGCATTTGCAAAATTTAGTAATATAGTTGGCTAATTAGTGCCTCACAATGAGCTTCGTCGTGCGGCTTCTCAGCTCGTGGAAATTGATGAACTGGGTAATTAAATGAGAGTAGTATTAAATTTAATACAGTGGAGGACGGTAAAGACCGTTTGAAGCTTTTCAATCATTTTTTATGTCCATGTGTTCAGATGGTTCGATTGTCTTATGATCGCAATACGCAGACGTTACAATATATCAGCACTCAGCGTACAACAGAGGTAATCTGATAGCTTAGAGTTGACAAAAGTAGTAAAGAAAAGAAAGGGAAATATTATCGTCATCATAAGCTCATATAATTGGATAGTCTAAACAGTTCTATAGTCCACATCTCACAGTCGCTTATAAGAGAGAGTTTTTCATACTAACAATTTTCTCTCTCCATCTTTCTCCGTTACGGCGAAGCAGCCACACGGAAACAATCCCAACTGCCCACGCTGTAAGAGCAACTACTGTACACGACCAGCCGAAGCCAAGAGCCTTAGCCAAAGGCTGAGCAAAAATAGTCCCCATACAGGCAAATATGCTGCGACTGAAATTGTTAATCGCAATACTAGCAGAAGGTTGCTGTGGCATAAATTCTGTGAGCATTGTTGTCACGGCCCCAAACACAAGCATCGTGCCAAGACCGAATAGACAAGAAGCTGCTGCTGGTACAAACCAGAAAATTCCCTTTTCGACCGTCCAGCCAAATAAGATCATGGACAATGGATATAAGGTTGCCGCAACCCATATATTTTCGCGCATCCGATCCTCTGGTAGATAGCATAAACTGCCATCTGTATTATATCGTTCAGCTCTTCTTGCCTCGCGTACCATGATGTGATCAATCCATCGACCGCCCAAAGTGGAAGATATAATATCACCTATAGATAAGGGAAGGTAAAGGAAACCAATTATAGTCATCGAAAAGTTATAAGGTTTGGCTGAAAATACCGACTGGATTGAAACATTTACCACGTAAATAGCTCCCAGAGTAACAGAGGCATATAGGACAACGAGAAAAACAGGAAGAAGACGCAGATAAGATAAGTATTTTATGGGCTTTATCATGAAGCGCCAAACGGAACGGATTTTGTTAAGATGACTGCTCTTTGGGGCGAGATGAGTTGGAGCCACATGTCCTAAAATGCCGCCGTCAGTTGATGTGGACATCTTTTGCTTTCCTCGTGGTAACGTCTCTGGGAGAAAAAGAATGATTGTGAGTACTGAAATCCCAGCAAAGGCTGCACAGAACCAGAGGGAGCTTCTCCAACCCCATCGGGCGCTTAGGGCACCCCCAATCATAGGAGATAGCATCGGTCCACAGATTGGACCCAGATAAAATATTCCCATGGCTTTCCCACGTTCTCTTGGCTCCCAGATATCAGCAACTGTACCAGCCCCAACGGCTTGAACAGAAGCAGAACAAGCACCGCTCAAAAGCCGTAGGGCGATGAACATCCCAATACTAGAACTGATTGCGCTCAATGCCGAGAATATAGCGGACAGCGTAAAAGAAATAACATAGATCGTTCTTCGTCCAATTATTTCAGAAGAAGAGGCCCTGGTTATTAAACCATAATCAGTACCTTGATAATATGAGATTCTCGAGTGTAAAATACTCACCACCAAAGGGGAAATATGCCCAGAGAAAGGCAGTAAAATGCCACTGACAGATTGACTGTCTCTGAGTTTGTTTTTAGGCTACTAGCCATTGCATTTAGAGATGCTTCAGTGCTATCTCAGTATGAAGCCCGATTTACGTAGAATTGAAAGGTTTGCGACTAACGATAAAGAATTGATGTTCCCATAGGTCCCCCAACCGCAGCGAAAGCGACTACAGTAGTAATAACCCATTTAGATTTTGTAGTGTAGTGCCTAGAGTCATTCATTTCATCGATTATAGCGAATCGAGCAAATATACCTCGTCTTTCCGTTACCGCCACTCTTTCAGGCTCCTGAGCTCCAGCAACACAAAGAGCTATATCATGGCACGAATTTGGGGATTTTTGAATCCGAGTCCGCTTTTCTTCTGCATCGCGACCCAAGTCAGGCAACTCGTGTGAGTTATGAATTTCCGCGCTCTCGAAATTGTCCATAGCTTGAGACATATTATTACCATCCAGCTATACCATGGCAGAGAAACGAACCCAAAGTGTAACTTCTAAGATAACATATGCATTCAGCTATTTCATGCAGATGGGTAAGGCTGACAAGAAAGGGAAATCTTGAGCCTGGCTTCGGGGTATCGACGGGAAAATGGCCTCACACAGCTTCCGATATCGCCGGTTAGTAGTGGAACCTTTGGAAGTGTTATCTCCTTCTCATCACAAATGCAGCTCAGGGTTTACGTAACCTGCATCAATTTGTTTAATATCTGACGATTCAATCACAGTTCAATGGGACACTTTAGAACTCGTAGTCGATTGCTCGACAGATCACTCAAAAATCGAATTTCACCAACCTCACCTATTCAATGTTGTCACAGATAGTAGATAGTTTTTATCACATACAATACAGTACCATCAAACCGCATAAGGTCAAACACTAAGAGCCAAATAATAGCACTAGCAGACAGTATTTTTTCCTAACCTCAACTGACCCGTGACCCCTGCACTAGCCTGACCCATCTTTATGGAAATTGCCTATTTGGGCCTAGCTTTAGGTTGACCTGACAGGTGTTTTTAGTGCCGTTATTGGCTGAAATATAGTGAATAATAAAGCATAAGTCAGCCGAACATTATATAAGTTTTAATATATTTAATAAACAGAAATGCCTCAGTTAACCCATGCCTTATTATTCTTTTTTTTCTCCCTAATAAGAGTGCTAAAAGCGCCTGTCAGTTGAGGTTAAGTACTAGGCCGAAGTAGGCAATTTTTATAGGCATAGGTCAGGTCAGTTGTAATAGAAAATATGCAACAGGCAGTTATATAGGCTATGTAAGAGGCAATGCTAGCATATAGTGCTATCATTGACGGATCTTTTGATCTATTGGCTCGATTAGCACCTCTTCTAATCCTGTTACATCAGTGCAAGGGTCACGGGTCAATTTAGGTTACGTCTCGTTTTTTCCATCCATCATCAAGCGCGACTGTCCGTCGCCTGGCTCTGCGCATTTTTGTGGGGTTCATTGGCCGACGATGCGCCGATGAAGCTATTCGTTGCCGGATTGCCGGAGTGGTGCATACACGAGTTATACGAAATATACGATGTATACGCTACTGCTCTATACATAATGTACTCCGTACCGTCATTGTCATTTGCCTAGGATCCCCAGTGTACTTTAACGAACTTCTTACCTTTGACAAGGGGGCAATACATAAAAAAGCATACGGCATATCTGCTTGCCGCTATTTTCCGACCAGAAATTATACCATATACCTAACATTAACGCCTAAGCCATTGGCAGTTCACACGCCATAAACACGATGACAAGGCGCATCAATCTGCACTATAATGATATGGTTCCAGCAGCTGGCAACACATATGCTCTTCAGGGCCAAAACGACAGGCTTCATAATAGCATATCTTCACGGAGTTTAGAGAATACTATGCGCTCAGAATTCAACGATGGGTGCCCGGATTTCGATACGGAATCTTCCCTTCCTGAGACAGTCTGTCGCAATATTATTACCTCTCACCTACTTATCCCCGGTGATGGTGACCCTGTCCCACGAGGCTCGCTTGTTACTGAAAATGACATCATAATCTGGATTGGCAAAGATCACGATATCCCCAAACATTATTTCGACGAACCCCATAAGCTCTATGCTGTTCCGTTCTTAATGCCTGGGCTCTGGGATTGCCATGCTCACTTTGCGGGCCACAACGCGACTACAGACGAGGCTAACGTTGCCGCTGTTTTTGGACTTCATCCAGCTACAGCTGGAGCCCGCCTTGCAAAGCAATGTTGGGAGGCTCTGCAGCGTGGCTACACGTCGTTACGAGACTTGGGTGGGTATGGTTGCGAGATTGCTATAGCTATTGATGAGGGTGCTATTGTAGGACCGAACATATACAGCGCTGGCGCATATCTAAGCCAGACGGCCGGCCATGGTGATATTTTTGAGCTCCCGGCTGGTGATATCCTGTTGAACTACGGCATTGGCCAGGTGAAGGCAGGACACCATGGATCTACGATAGGCTGTATTTGCGACGGCGCCGACGAGTGCCGCCGTGCAGTCCGTTTGCAGATCCGTCGAGGCGCAAAGTGCATTAAGGTACTGGCATCGGGCGGCGTCTTATCTCGGGATGATAATCCTCTACATGCACAATTCTGCGAAGAAGAACTGAACGCAATTGTTGATGAAGCTAGCCGAATGGAGCGGTCTGTGGCGGCGCATGTCCATGGTAAAAAGGGAATTATGGCCGCGGTGAAGGCTGGAGTCACCAGCGTCGAACATGTCTCTTTTGCCGACGAGGAATGCATTAGCCTAATCAAACAGCGAGGAACAGTTTTTGTCGCGACGCGCACCGTCGTGGAATTATTGCTCAAGACCGGTGGTAAGGGACTGCCAAAGAGTATTTGGGAGAAGGCAAAGTTCTGTGGTGCAAACCATTCAAAGGCTTACAAATTAGCTATTGATTCCGGCGTGACGATTGCTTTAGGGACCGATACACCTCCTGGTTTCAACATGGCTGTGGAATTAGATTACGCTGTTAAGGCTGGAATGAGCAATCTCGAGGCTATTAAGGCGGCCACAGCCAATGGACCCTTGACAGTGAAGGGACAAGCGCCCAAATCTGGGCAGCTGAAGGTTGGTTACGTAGCGGACATAATTGGTGTGACTGATAATCCTGCAGAAGACGTCAAAATCCTTCAGATTAAAGAAAATATCAAATGGGTCTGGAAAGGAGGAAGGCTATTCAAAGGACCGCACATAGGGCCATGGGGAGAAAGTGATTGAGAAGAAAGATGAAAGCCTACATGTTCTAACTTAAAACTACCTATATTGTATGCCCTTGTACTTTCAGCTAATAACCTGCTCAGTAGCTCATAGCCGTTAATAATTTACGATATCTGAGCAGAAAGATCGTTAGGAAGCCGTAAACCCATAGTGAAAACTATAAAAGATTGGCCTTATAATAACGATGCGACAATTTGCTTCGTGTCCAATCATACACTGCGTGAAAATCCGGTTGTAGAGGCTTAACTCTTCTCGTTGATCGGAATCTTTCGTTGCAAGCGATACAAATTTCACCTTGCACTTTGGCAAGCTATAGACCCGTGATGCAAATTGCACAAAGGCATTGGATAGCATGATCTACTCTATCATGATATACTTGTGTATGTTAGAATATTACTTTTTACGTATTGAAGGTCTACCAAACGCATTTTTACTGTTTCTTTCGTTCTGTGATTGCTAATTGAGAAAGGCTACCATGTATCAAAGCGACATTGCGCCGCGAGAGTATGCTACCTTTTCCCATCGATTAGCGGGGCATTTATTAATGTGTATACAGGATCTGTGGTCGTATCATCAGTGTCTTCCAATGCTTTTGTTAACTTTGGCATTCTAATTGCGCTTTGGATTCAATATGGGACGAGTCACGTCAATGGCACCGCATCATGAAGACTTCCAATGGGGTTACAGATGATTGTAAGTTGCTTTGCCAAGATTTATATGCGAGCATTTTCTATCAAGAGGATAGCACAAGCATTGGGGTATGGGGTACGAATTTAGCTTTTATTCCAATTTAAAACATTTTGTGCGACAGAGCCCCCAAAAGGTTGCATATGAATGACAGTCAAGCCAAATCAGTTTCAATGATACAACTATATGAATATCTTCATATTAATCTTCCCAAATCCGTAGCCCCGTAGCTCACCCTTGCCTGTCAAAGTTGGTCTACCAACATCCCAAAGCCAGTCGATATTTTTATTTCTCAATTTATTGCAACAATTTCGACAGGATTACTGATCGACTCAGACTGCGGCATTTTTTTTCTTTTTGTTGTTCCGTTAGGTAGTGGCTACAATCTGGAGGGTTGCTACCTAAAGACACAAATCCTAACATTGATTCAAATAGTTTCCCAAGAAACAACGATTTCTAACTGTAAGTGTAATCGATAGGCGCTAATAGTCGCTATTATAGAGTCTAATGATGGCTTATCGGCTGACCGCCAGAATTAAAGGCTAAATAAAGGACTTCACTTGTTTACGATTTATCTGAAGAACCCAGCGGTCTGGGGATAGACATAGACCCATTTGTCATAGAATGTCTTGATTATGAAGATTATCATCTTATAAGTCTTATATGCATACAGCCTTTTAGCCAAACTTTTGACATTTCACTATTTTAGGTACGTCAGGCAACTTTGTGTGATTGGCTTACATTATGCAACCCCTGCTTCATCTCCGCAAAACGCGTCACTAAGGATAAAAAGGCTAAATGTTACATCTTCAGCTGTGTTAGCGGCAAGGTTTGAACGTGTATACATAATAGTGGCCGGATAAATCAGTGAGTCTCCATTGCTAGAAAGTTAAGCAAGAGAGGGGGCTTGGAGGACACTTGAAAGAGATAAAATGGATGCGATAGGAGACAACATTGCTAGAACAATCGATTCATCTCAATGAAATCATTCGCTCTCTTTTGTTGATTAAGAAGCGTCATTTGCTAAAATGAAGTCCACTGTTCCTACTATCTTCGCCTTGCTGGGCCAAAGCTCAGCATGGACGTACACCCCCAGCTCTGGGTATGCAGCTAACATAAAAGTCAATGCTCGTCAAACCTATCAAACCATGATTGGAGGTGGCTGTTCTGGAGCTTTTGGAGTCGCTTGTCAGCAATTCGGATCTCTGGGTCTGTCACCAGAAAACCAACAAAGAGTGACTCAGATCCTTTTTGATGAAAATATTGGCGGTCTGTCGATTGTTCGAAACGACATTGGTTCCTCCCCAGGAACAACCATTCTTCCAACCTGCCCGGCAACTCCGCAGGGGAAATTCAACTACGTGTGGGATGGTAGTGACAACTGTCAATTTAATCTCACCAAGACGGCTCTCAAATACAATCCAGAACTCTACGTCTATGCTGATGCTTGGTCTGCCCCTGGTTGCATGAAGACGGTGGGGACGGAGAATCTTGGTGGGCAAATATGTGGTGTACGAGGAACCAGTTGCAAATATGATTGGCGCCAGGCATACGCAGATTATCTTGTCCAATATATCAAGTTCTACAAGGAAGAAGGCATTGATATCTCGCTTTTGGGTGCTTGGAATGAGCCTGATTTCAATCCCTTTACTTATGAGAGTATGCTGTCGGATGGATTCCAAGCCAAAGACTTCTTGGAGATTCTATACCCTACACTCAAGAAAGCTTTTCCAAAAGTAGATGTCAGTTGTTGTGATGCTACCGGCGCACGACAAGAGAGAAATATTCTCTATGAACTACAGCAAGCGGGTGGTGAAAAGTTTTTCGACATCGCGGTTTGTTTTACCCTGATATGATATGAGGCATTGAATGCTCATCTAACCGAGTTTCCAGACATGGCACAACTACCAGAGCAATCCTGAGCGTCCATTCAATTCCGGTGGGAAACCCAATATCCAGACTGAATGGGCCGATGTAAGATAACACCCTTGGAATAATTTTTTCGTCCTACTCACAATGCAAATTACAGGGTACTGGTCCATGGAATAGCACTTGGGACTACAGCGGCCAACTTGCGTACGTATCTCTTATACAAGCCCCGAATACATGGGGCCCGTGTGGCGACATAGATGCTAATAGTCTGCGCCAGTGAGGGTCTTCAATGGGCATTATATATGCATAATGCTTTTGTTAACAGCGATACCTCGGGCTACACTCACTGGTGGTGCGTACAGGACACCACTGGCGATAATGCTCTCATTCGGCTTGATGGTAATAACTATGAGGTATCATCTCGGCTTTGGGCTTTTGCTCAGTATTTCCGGTTTGCTAGACCTGGTTCTGTCCGCATTGATGCCACAAGCGACGTTGAAAATGTCTACGTAACGGCATACGTTAACAAAAATGGTACAGTAGCTATACCAGTCATCAATGCCGCTCACTTCCCATACGACTTAACTATCGATCTAGAAGGAATCAAGAAGAGAAAATTGAGCGAATATTTGACTGATAGCACTCATAATGTTACCTTACAAAGTCGGTACAAAATTAGTGGCAGTAGTCTCAAGGTGACTGTTGAACCTAGAGCAATGAAGACTTTCTGGTTGGAGTAAGCAGTGCCTAAAAGGCAGCAGGTGGAAAGACTGTATTTCGATGGAATCTTGAAGTATGTTATTTGGAGCATTAGATGCTCTTATATTAGCTAATAAAAGAATGTTTATGAGTTAATCCAAGACCAGCCCAGCCATAGTTGGTTCAACTCATGATATTCCTACATTCCTACTCAGTTTGCCAGTAATAGATGTGTTGAATCAACTTTGACAGCAAATGTAAGGTTCTAGGGATTTATAAATTAATTCAACTAGTTTTTATTCTGAATATATCATTCTTACAATATATTTACCCAAATTTACAAACAGGTTTAATATGTAAAGTAGTAACTTGTCAAGCATCTCGTAGCAAACCTGACCAGATTCTCCGGAAGTTTAAAGTTAGCGTGGCTAAACCGCTCTTGTATGTTATAACACTTTTCTCATTATTTTAGCAGTCCAACTCACTATAATATAGCGCGCACTCCATGCATTATAGTGCTCTGTTTCTTTGATTATAGCACTTAATTTACTACTCTATATTACCTATACTTATATAATATACCTTTGCCTTCGATTTTGAAAATAATCCTTTGGATTTGACTGTTAATAAAGAAATTATGTGCTTCTATGAAAAAAATCCCTTGCACTTTGTCATTTGGTGAAACATCCGAATTTTGCACTCCACTAAGATTTACTAAAGGATCGAATCCCGGACCGCGATAATATAGCGAGTTAGGCGCTATTATAACGACGGCTGTAGGTTTTAACCTACGTGTAGGTACTATGGAATCTGTCCATCTGAAAGGCACGTAGCTGCGTAGTGCGCATAGAATATAGAGAGACCAATAAAACGTAATGATCGCAGTAAAACCACCATCCATAGTTCCAGCAGATATTACTTCCTCTAGTTCGTACAGAGTATGAATTATTCATTAAGTCGGGAGGTGTCAATAAAAACCTTTTCTTGTCACTGAGATTTAGTGGATTTCCCGACAGCTAGGCATGTGTTCACATTTTTCTAATACTTTCTGCCCGAATCGTCAGCTCCTCCTCCTCCTCCTAATTTAGCGGCTTGGTATTGACGAGTCTAAATTGAGTTACATCATTAGTATTACTTAAGAAATTACGAATGTCAGCCAGATATAGTAAAAGAGGATATATGGTGCGTGGCAAGGGCATCTAGCGAGGAAGTTGTCATAATCCGAATGTCTGTCGCGCTTGTTCCCGATAAATTTTATGATTATATGTCGTTCCTCGAAACATGCGGAGGATGGCATAGAGTCTGAACTCGCTAGAAGCGGCCACTGAGGTAACCCGAATGCACACTCATTGTTTCCTCACAACAAATAGTGTATCTAAACCCGACGCAAGATGCAGATGTATGCTATGAATGGCTTGTAAACGATACCAGCATGCTTTATCATAATATACTATTGACCTCGGGAATTGTAGGATTTTGCCAAGATAAATATGATAGACAATCAATGCTAAGCAAATGCCCGAGGCATCTCTCGCGTGGTGTACATAAGGACGTGGAGAGAGGAAAATACGCCGGAGAGGCGTATCCGCTGATTCCACTGATTTCGATATTTTTGGTTGTACCTGGCGACCGGTGTTTTCATTCTGCCCTTTGCGGCGTACGGAAGATACCTTTAGGCCGTACCACCTGACGCCTAGGTACCGGGTACCTATTATAACTACTAGCAGTGACTACTTAATAAGTAGCCACTACTAACATCTACCTGACTGAACAGGGACAAAACGCTTCAGAAGCGGGGTAGAAAGCTGTCGGGTGTTTTTATGAGCAAAGCACTGTAGCAAGTAACGTACTAATAGGCACTCAAGCGCCCTAAAAGCCTGATGCTGGGCTCTGTAATAGTAGTATAGTAGGTCGGTACTTACTTTTGAGCCCATTTCCATACTTCACATATTTTCTCATGTTTTTGCACCGAATTCGTAGACCTTGGTAGATTGAGTTATTTTAAATTATTGCAAGAGCTACTCCTATGACTCACCGGCGAGTGGCTGAAGCGCCCTTACCGCTACACCTTGAGCGGCTCCTAGTTGTATTTATTGCTGGACCGGCCCAACGCCGAGTCTCCCATCCTTTTTCATTCGCCCTTTTTGACGAGAGATTGACGCACATATTAATGTCCGCGAGTACATTCCAACACCACCATCATTCTCCATCTACGGATATACCTTCTTTCAATTATTTTCCTGTTTCTTGATTGGAAATTGGTCAAATAGAATCTCTGTTGCTCAAATCATGTCGGTGGAAAAGAGAAACGAGGAGATCAAGGATGCGGTGAAAAAGGAACTAGAAGGTGGTGATTTTGCCGTATCAACACTCAGCCCTCTTACTGGAGGCACCGCAAACTTCATATACCTCGCCAGACTCCAAAAGCCGTTATCGAGCGGCGTAACAGAGGTCGTGCTAAAACATGGCGAAGCATATGTTGCCCAACACCCTGATTTTAAACTAAAAATGGTTCGATGTGTAAGTATTCCAGTATCTAAGACCTTAGGTAATTGTGTTGCTGATGCAAGCCGGATGTGCCCGTCCGGCCGATAATAGAACATTGAAGAAGAGGGCTTGCGACTCCTCTCAGGTTTTTCATCTCTCCTCTTGCCACCCTACGAGGTTGGAACCCCGAAGTTATACCATTTCAATCCCCAAACTAGTACTCAAATCCAGGAGTACTTACCTAACGCCGTCAATCTAAAAGATTATGCTCTCAGTCACTTTCAAGGACCTACCTCTACAGATGCCAAGCCGCGATGCCTACAACTGGGACAAAGCTTGGGTCAATGGCTCAGAGAATTCCACAATTGGAGTGACCAACCAGAAAGGCAGAGCTTGCGTGAACTATTCGCCAGGAATATAGACATGAGGAGTATTAAAAAGGTCATTAATTATGACCGACTGCTTGGGCGATTGAGCATGTTTCCAACAATTCTACAAGAGCATAAAGATGTCTTGCAGCAGGTTGTAGCCATGGCTACGGCTGAGCTCGGAGACGAGAGCAAGCTGAGCGTTATTCATGGTGACTTTTGGACTGGAAAGTAAGTGGAATGACCAATCAGTTGTACTGTTACATCGTATGCTCAAGGACTGACCTTTTTACTTATTCTAGTATTTTGCTACCAAATGTTTCTCTTGTGGACGGCCAGGTGATTCCTGTTAGGATTATTGACTGGGAAATGGCACAAGTCGGTGTACGAGCCGAAGATCTCGGTCAATTGATCGCCGAGCTATGGCAATTAAAGCTATACAAAGACATAGATGCGGCTTTATGGATTATCCAGGGTTTCGTGGAGGGATATGGTAAGATGGAAAGGGATTTTGCTTTCCGCGTACTAATTCATGTCGGCGCTCACTTGATATGTTTTGGATCAACAACGCCAGGCTGGGGAACCCTTGAAGAAGGCCAGAATATTGCCAAGGTTGGCAGAGATGTCTTACTCAAGGCTTGGGAAAAGGATGCAAAAACATTCGAGGGGCATGATCTCCAACACCTTTTGGGATAGCACGATAACCATACACATGAAATAGATAAATTTGTAAACTATATCAAGATACTGCCTCACCTCGGCCCAAGCGGCCTAGTTGGTCCTCCGTAAGCACCTGGTCCTGTCATATTGAATGCTAGTGTATGCTCAATCGCCCCCGCCTTTTACTTAGTAGCGCAACGCACTGTTATGGGCATCTAAATGCTTCAAGCCTACAATTGTCAGCCTTCCAATGTTGTCCAAAGCATCATCCATGGAATTTACGGCGACTCTATCATTCAGATATGTCTCTCCATGATTCGTATTATTATTCGTAGTTTTAATAATAAAGAAAAACCATGTTTCATTATATTATCACACCATCGATCCTCACCAACAAATTTTCCTTCTTTGTGTCGCCCTTATCCACTTCATGCCCTACCTTCAAAGAGGTACTACTCGCAACCATCTCGAATATCGCTAGCGCTGTTTTTTCCCCCCAACCAATTGATGCTACCACGGCTATTCAAAAGATTGACCTATCTATGAAGTCGCTAATAGATTTCACAATGTTTGAACTTTTACTGTTACCATTGTGCACCCCGCCGCCATAATGCAGAACCACGTGCTATGCCACCCCCTCCCCAGAGGATTTCTACGCCATATTCACCGCGGGACGTTTCTAAGCGGGGCAGCTTTCCATTGCTGAACCCGCTATCCAAAAATATGACCCGCCAGGCTCTTTGCTATTCTCAACCTCATTTCTAATCACCTTGATTTTCGTTTTCTCTCTGTGCTTCTATATAGAAAGGAGAAAAAGCAGCCAGACCAGTTTCCAAAATGGCTTCATCATCTACTGAGGCTCAACAAGCGTCAATTGATTGTTGGGTCTTAAAGAGACGTCGATCATCATTTTTCGAAGCGATACCACCTTTAACCTTACGGCTGATGAAAGAAGCAAATGACAACTTGACAAGGTTTATACCGCTAGCTGTTTGTTGAAGGGAATGCGGCTCTTTTTGAAACTGTTCAACGTTCCGCTTTTCCGAACTACCCACATCAATCTCTCTTAGTGTTTAGAAACCTAGGTACTGTATAATTCGAGTTTAAACAAAATGGGTAACAGGTAGGCAATACCAGTATCATCTGCAGTATAAATCTACATTATGGTTCAATACGCTCCATAATATGTCCTCCGTAAGGCGTAGTTGATGGCGTTTGCTGAACTATTGAGTGTCTCCACATTGCCGGCACCAATACGTTAAATCCATTTTTCACACCTGATTTCCAATCTGACAAATCCAAATTCAAACAAGAGACACTGGATACTAAGATAATACAGGGATAATTCAGACCACAATGCTCTCCAAGTTACCTAATAGGTAGATATGCAAATCAATAAAAGTGAGCTTATTCATAGCTCGCAACAACCCCCGTTTTTTTCGTAATTACTGGTTAACATAGCGACAGCTACTTATAAAAGCTTCTTTCTGTTGACTCAGCTGGTATAGGTAATCTGAATTGCCGCATTGCGCTTTTTCTCCAAAAAGACAAGCAACAAATTAACAAGAAAATGTCAAATAATTTGATTGTATTACCCCGCCCTGGGACTACCCCTCCAAATACGCCGCAGTCAATAATACGCGCCCCATCCGAAATCGCCTTCACCACAACCTTTGGTAAGATATTGCCTGCGGCATCATACCTAAATACGAACAACGGCAGAGTCGCCTTTTACGAGCTACTGCCCTCGTCTCTCTCAGATGCAGATGACGCGAGAGCGATTTCTCGCGTGCTTTTTGTGCACGGTGTTCAGACATCTGCAATAGGCCTGCAGCCGTTAGCAAGCGCATTATCCGCGCGTTTTCCGCATGCGAAATGCGTACTCGTTGACTTGTGGGGCCACGGGCTCACGGACACGCCATTTGCGGCGCACGATGCTGCGCTCTTTCATGGACTACTAGAATCCTTATTTTTGCACCTAGGGTGGGAAAATGCCCACTTAGTTGGCTATTCGTTTGGTTCATCAGTTACTGCAAGTTTCGCAGCTGCAAAGCCAGAACGCGTCGCCTCTATGGTTCTGGTCGCCCCCGCGGGCTTCATGCGCAAGGAACAGTTGTTTAATGAGCTGGAGAGGAGCTACTTGCGTGGTGGTGAGGGATTGGAGGAGCCGGCGAAAGAGTTTATCTTGGACTTTCTAGAGGGAGGGCCGCTCATTGTCCCTTCAGACTGGAAAGAAAGGGTGGACAGAGGCGAGGTGGTTGCCGAAGCAGTTCGAGACTGGCAAAAGAAAAACCATGAGGGCCATACCGCAAGTATAGTGGCGATTTTCAGAGATGGTGGAGTATTAGATAACAGCGCCGAATTTGCTAAAGCGTCCAAGAGGGGCATCAGCTATCTATATATCCTTGGAGAGCTTGATGATATATGCAGCCCGCAAGATATATATGATGTTGGGATGCAGAATTTTGTCACTGTTCCACAGGTTGGACATGGGCTTGTGAGGGAAAAGGCAGGAGAGGTCGCGAAATTAATCGAGGATTTCTGGCATAAGCTCTAAGAGATAATATGCCAAGCTTAGTTTTTCTTTTTAACCATTTAAGACTTGACCCTGTAGTAATTTCCTCACTACTCATTATTAACTCTGCAGTTCCCAGATGGTCGACTGATTGATGGTTTACTAAACACCTATCATAAGAAATTCTCAATAGAGAGATAGAGTGTTTAATATTCAGTGAAAAGTCAGTGAAGATAGAAGAAGAGAAATCAGATCATCAGTTTCGTAGAAAGACGCTGATAAAGGGTTAGCTCTACTCGTGCGATTTTGACGCTCAGGTGACACTACGCCGTCAAAGAAGCAAGTGCTCGCATCAATACTAATTTTCCAGCTAACCAGACTCGCATTAGAATTGATCTCTGTTTTCTTTGTTCTTCAGACTGATGAGCTGTTATTAATAGTATCTCCAGTTAATCTATTGAAGAGGGAATAAGTGTGAGTAATTGGTGATGATATGTACTGCAAACTCAAAAACAGTAGAATTACAGGGTCATTTAGTCATTTATATAGCAGCACAGAAATGCAGCTGAGATATGGAATAAGAGATGGGAATATCGTGAGAAAGAGGCTCAAAAAGAAAACAGGGTAGAGGTGAAATAAAGTGAGATAAACAACATTACAACAATACGCCACAAGCACATCCTGCTCCTCAACAGAAGCTCTAACGTAGGCGTTTATTGAGCTGCGTTACTATTTCACATTTTCTAATGGCAACGGTATAGCAGAGACAAGAATTAATTTACTCCGACAGCTCCGAACTGCTCACAGTTATAACTGGCGTTATTACTTTCACCTCGCTTAATTCTTTTTGCATCACTGCCAGGGCCTTATCTAATTCAGCACCCAAATCACAATTCCAAATTTCTCTAATTGGAACATCAATAACAGCTTTCAATTTCTCAAGATCGTCTCCAATGTCTGGTCTTTGCAGATCTAAAAGTTCCCCTTGTCGTCGCCCGTGGATCTGGACAAACTTAGCCCGCGGCATACGCACACTTTCATAAGCGGCGAATGCCGAGAGGAGGTCGGAGGGGGAGCGGCAAGCGCTGAGGACGTGAGAGAGAATATACGCATCTTCTAATGCTTGACCAGCGCCGGCACCTTGATGAGGAGCGCAGGCATGTGCACTATCGCCTAGGAGAAGGAGGCGGAGGTCTCGAGAGGAGTAAGTGGGGATTTCAGGAGAGAGGTCGAAAATACCCCAGTGGTCAGTACTCTCCATCAGCTAAATTCCAAATCAGCAATCTCAACAGCTAATCATCATTTGTGTAGTAGTGAAGCATACCGAAAATATCTTCTGGCATTCCTCTCCAAAGCCATGAAAATCCGCTTGCATATCTTCTCGTTCCATTCGTTTAATCCATTCTCCTTCCCACGTGCCACTCTTAGTCGTGCTGAACGCGACAACATTCATCACCTTACCGTTTGCCACGGGGAAAGTGAGAACATGGCCGCCTTTGCCGAGGAACATGAAACGGTTCTGGGCTTTCTCCTCTCCGATCGCAGCAATGGCTTTCTCCATAGGTACTAGTCCGCGATATGCGTGCTTTCCAGTGAACGTCGGCTGCGAGAGAGGGTTGTTTTTTCCCAATACAAAGTCCCGACAGATAGATCGAATTCCGTCGCATCCAATAACCGCGTCTGCTTCAGAAGTGCTGCCATCAGCGAATTTCATGATCGTTTTTCTTCTATGTTCATCTCGGGAAATGTCTGTCAATCGTTTTCCAAACTCGGTGACGTTGCTGGGCACAAGTTTGATGAGCTCTTCGACAAAATGCGCACGGTGAGCGGTGCTATGTCCCTCGGACGCCGTGAGTTTCGGTGATATGATGTGGCTGCCGGTTGGCAAGCCGTGAAGCTCATGTGCGAGTATGAAATCAAAATAAGTATCTTTCTTTGATTCCCAACCCACGCTTGTCGAAATTCTGGCATACGCTTCTCCAACAGCGGGATGTATGAGGCTCATAGCGCGAATAGAGTTGGCGCCGAAGAAAACGCCAGCTGGAGTGTTTCAGTAATTATTCTTTGTTTCTTTTTTCTTTTTCTCCTTTTTTTCTTTTTTTTCCCCTGAAATATAGAAAGATAAAGACCCAATCATCAATCGGGTTTATAATACAGATAGCTGGCACTCACCACCAATTTCAGAAAACTTGGAAGCAGCCTCGTAGATTTTGATTCGGATATGGCTATATTGTTGCAAACCAATAGCTAGGGTGAGCCCGCCTATCCCTCCCCCAACTATCGCTATGTCAATTGCTTTATTCTCCTGCTGTGAACCCATTTTCTCTTTCATTTACAATAGACAGTAACAAAACAATAAGCTGAGTGTATGTAACCTCGGTATTGCTATCAAGGTAAGCTGAGGGTTTGGGGCGGTCGCGCTGCCGAAGTGTAGAAAACCTAACAGCGTGTTACCCTAGAAACTAGGCTTCATCTTATCTATGCTAGTAATCCTTCCGGGGAAGCATTGACCTTGTCCCGGTCGCAGTGCATTCACCGATACTAGCGTACGGAGTACGGTGGTCTAATACGAGGCGGGGCTGAACGGAGTGATGTCCATTCAGGGAACATTGGACATCTACGTTGTATGCCCCTGTATAAGAAGTCCCCAGGTCTCGCATGAAAGCCCCTAATACAACCATACAGGTAGACTCCGTACCTGCAATCGTATTTCGTTAATCATGCACTGTGCTTGGTATTGGTACTACCTGTACTCCGTATTCAGATTTTCATGCATTAGGTGATCTTACACTGAAGCATTCATGGTACCGGCACCATGCCCTTGGCTCCTGTGACACCTCTGAAAATGTTACATCTCATATTTCTGAATTCTTTACCCGACGCCCAATTCTACCCATTACATGGCTGTATCAATCATACAAGGCTAGTAAGGGGTAGCTTCCCTGCATAGCATTGGAGCCCGTCAGAATGACAATGGGAGACTTTGCAAATTTTCAAATGAAAATCCCCCTCTGCTTCAGGGTATCTTTTACACACCAATGTAATTTCTGTAATAGAAAGCGAAGGCATTTCAATGACTTTCATTCTCCGTAAGCCAATCATTATGCGACAACCCTAAAGACGAATGGACGCCTAATGATAAATAATCATTGATCTTGCTTTTCCAATTTCAACAAGGACAACGTGCTCAACTCTATTTGCCCAATAAGACATAAAATAAGTGATGCCGTTTCATGCTTACTTGCTTCTTTTCTTCGTTGGTTTGAAGGGGTCAAATTCAGGTGGTAGGCTCACCTACACATATATTATGCGTTATGCGTTGTGGCTATGGATTACATATCGTGGTTGGCTTTGGCCATTTGATTAGCGGAAATGCAGAGTAGATTCAGCTGGTGATACGAAACTGATGCAATTAAGAAATATTTCCATTGATGGCACAATATTCATTGTAAGTACAATTTTGGTAATGAGTGTATACTCCTATGTGGCTGTAAATAGTTAAAAAATATTATTATTATAAAAAAGACGGTGCCAAAACAATAAACACTAAGTACTAAAGCTCTAGTATTCGTTACGTGACTGACAGAATTATCAACAAGTTCTCTCAGTTAGTTTCTCTAATAAGTATAGATAAATTCGGGATGAGCATCTCCTAAATTGTCGCCCTCCTCATTGAGAAGTGCATCCCTCTTTCCTGATCGTTTTTGCTTGTTCTCATACCAAAGCCCAGCTACATAAATGCAGATCAGCCCCACCGCCATGCACATCAGCGAAAAGGTAGTTCTGAATCCAGACCAGTAGAACGGGGCATCTTTGGATTGGAAAGATAACGATGCAACAAATCCACCGCCATTACCCAAGCCGATTTCCATGCCCATAGCGAAAGCTGTCTTATAGGATCCAGAGACATTGTTTAAAAGTAGGATCCAGGCTCCAGGCAGAGCAGCAAAAGATCCTGAAGCGATAAGATATAAAGCTCCGTATCGAGCATTGACGGAGACGTGCTCTTGGTTGAGAATGATGATGTAACCGATGATGGCAACAAAACAGCCAGCCAATGCAATCCCCGCGCGGTGCTTGAGCTTGTCCGAGATGTATGCAAATGATAGAGTGCTAACTGACGCTGCAATGAAAATTGGAATGACTAGAGATTGGATCTGTTTGGCGGAGTACCCTGGTTTAAGAACCTGGACGATGGTCGGGGCAAACAAAGTGCATGAATAGACACTGGAAATGACGCCAATGATGATGAACGAGCTATAATTATGTTAGCAAAGGTATGTTATGCGATACAATTACTGTACCTTATATATATTTTCCAATCCGTAAGACATCGGATTACTGCCTTTCTGTCCAAGACGTCCATGCGGCCGATGATACCATCTGCTCGAATGCGTTCTTCTAGAACAGCTTTCTCGTAGGGCTTGAGCCATTTCGCCGTGGCTGGCCAGTTGTTCATAAATGGCCAGCAAATCAGCGTAAGGACTATGGTAATCATTCCTTCGATGACAAAGATCCATCTCCATCCGCTCCATCCATTTGAGGAGTGAATACTAGCCACTGCAAACGCCAGTAAGCCCCCAAATGCATTTGAGATTGCATTGCCAACATGGAGCATGCTCACACGCCACTGCAATTCATATCTCGGGTAGTATGCTGACAGCAGGAAGATGGAACCTGGAATCAGTCCCGCTTCTAAAATGCCAATAACAAGGCGTATGGCAACGAGACCAGCGAAGTTCTTGAGCAGCCCTTGGCAGATAGTGAAGATCCCTACCCGATATGAGTATCTCGTTAATCGGATCGACTCTCTTGCTTACCGAGAATGATGCATTCGCCACAAAGCACGGTTGTTGGTGTAAATCTTTTGACTAGCCAGTTGCTTGGGACCTGCTCGCTGATTAATATCGTATATCAATGTCTGTGGGCTTTGGGATCAATTACCTCTGCAAGCATGAGTCCGATGAAAACCACGACTGAAAGTATGGGTTAACTAGGTCATATGAGATTTTATCGCCACGATACATACCAGTCGCAATGTTAAATTGGTTGGTCAGAGGATTCATGCCAAGGTCCTTCTCGAGACCCTGAATCCTCGCTGTTCCAATATTGACTCGATCGATCAACGAGATGAACCATAGTACGAAAAGTGGTGGCAGAAGATGCGCATCAAGTTTCCAGATAAGCTTACGATACTCCGTATTAGAGAGAGTATCAGCCACATCGACAATGTTCGTCGTAGCAGATGTGGGTGTCATTGAGACTAAGCCCAATGGCTTCTCTGCTGCAACCTCTGCATCCAATTCCATAATCGTGTCCGGTGTATGTTGCTCTGTTGGGTTGGTAATACTTGCTGCTGCACTTAGACAGGGTGTGTATAGTTGCAGAAAATAAATGGAAGAAGAAAAGAATCTCCGCTGCCTAAAGAAGACTCTTCAGCAGACTCTGAGACAACTGCTGCAGATGTAACAAGGAACCTCCGCCGTCCCAGACAGAGACCACACACTGTGTAAAACACAATACTTCCACGCGAGGGTGTCGGCAAATGTATCGCCGATTTCCTCTTTTCCTCCCTTTCCCCTCTCTCCATGTTTAGACCTGTTGGTTCAGCTACACAATCTTCAGAATGTCACGCCTGCGTCGAGGCGGTGGGTACTAGCCAGGGTGGGCCCCCTTGTAGATTCACAAACGGATAGGATTTCCGGTGGACGCGGCCCGTGCGGCCACGGCCGGGAAGAAATTGCCTGGCACTATGTGGGGAATTCGCAGCGCTACAGAAGTAGTTTACTGGTATGCTTGCGAAGCGTGAAGCGTCCCAAGCGCCAAACTAGGCCTCGGCCCTACTGATAGCTCTCCAGCAACACCAGCATTGTATTGCAGTGAGTTTTTACAGGCTCTCTGCCCTCGCCCTGTCACTCCCAAGTTTGAAGAAAAACCCCTCTTTTTACCCGTTTTGAAAGCTAGGTCTGTTAATTTGCTTCCCCGAGTGGGACAGCTAGACCTAATGCTAACTTAACAGCATCTGCAACTCCTGCCAAACCCATCTGCCTTTTGTGGAGTAGCACTTGTAGCTACATTAATGAATGGTACAAGCACTTCATAGTGTACTTTACTCCATAATTTGATTACATTAGGTAAATTACCACTGCAAGCTTACCGTTACACTCCGACTCTCTATCAGCCAGGTATGGGTGTAAACAAGCCCCTGTGCGTATGTTGCTGGTCTTGGTTTTTGCATCCATCCGTGCGAAGTGCTTCAAAGTTATTGTTACGGCTTTCCTAGCATAACACAATAGCGGTTCGAAATCAGGCCACTCAAAACAGGATTATGTGACTCAAGTGGAGCAACCTGAAAGCAGCAGGTCAAAGGGAGCAGGTTGGAGCCAACAGCCACTGCAAGTGCACGCGGCGATTTGGTCCAGACACGCGCCTGCACTAGCGAGGGGTTTACTAGTAGGCATTCTAGTACGCCTACAACCAACATACATATTGTAGCGTCGTATTGCATGGTAAAGTCCCTTGGCTCTGTCCATTATGAGCTAAGCTCAAATACTATCAGAATTTTATCCTGGACTTGTCTTCAGCTGATTCAGGTCGGTTACGAGTACTCATACGGAGTACTCGTATGCCTACTGCTACTCGAGCCTGTCCTGGTAGTATACCGAAAGAAATTTTGAGCTTTCGCAGCTGACATGAGTAACGTAGCGCCACAGTTTGCCGATTTAACACTATTTCACTTTGCGAGTCAAAATTGAAGGCTTATGAGATTTAATCCTGGATCTTTCTTGATCTAGGTAGCACATCAATACCTTTATTTTTACCCCTGAAGAATAACGCTTACTTAATGTTTATAGAGTTTTGCATCCTTGTATAAATTTCTGCAAGTATTGACAATATTACGATGCTGATTGCTTGGCACTTATTACCATTGGAAAAGAGAAATAAATTATGAAAACTTTGGTCATCGTACACTGTCCATTGTATAATTAAAATATTGATAACTCAGCGTACTAGTATGTACATCTTCATATTGAGGCGTTTTTGTTTGCTTCAATCTTATTAAAAAAAAAAATGCTTGCCTAATTCACATGTAAGACACGATTCTATCATTAATATCATTTAAGTGTTCAAAGACATGCTCCGCCAAGCCCCTCAAAAGTCAATCAAGTTTAGCGTGCAAACTATCTACTATGAGCTAAAATCAGTTTTACAATTAGCTAAAGGAATGACACACAGGTTATAGCTTCATAGCTATTGGTATTAGTAAACAGGTACAAGAGAGGATGAGATTGGTCGGATTCGGCCTTTGACCTTTCAAGTCACTCGGCCGTTAGCTGGACGACTGCATTACGTGTACTCCGTACGAAGCACACAGCCCCTTTTTTTGGTAGCTGGGGCGATTGTCACGAATGCCGCATCCTCCCAGGGTACGTTTCAGCCACCGGATGGCACCCGGCAATGGCTATTCTTACTGCATCCCTGGTTGACATTGCTGACAGTCTGCTGCATTCACAAAGATGCTACCTCGCCAACTTGTCGTGTTAGAACAGAGATAATCATGCACACAGCTTAGTTGCATTTTTATCTCAATGTACCTCGCAAGACAAAAAATTTCTTCCTCTTTATAAGTAAGCGGTAAAAAATGTTCAATGCGGAAAATAATACTTTCGACGTTATAACCTCCTTCGTGGTGCAATACAATGATGACCTAACCCATGTGAGAAAAAAAGCTGAGAAGGAAAATACGTACTATAAAGGCAGCTCTAACCTCAATTCCAGGCTATTGGGCGTTTTAAGTTAGATTACATCAGATCTTCGCCGCTAAAAGGACTATGGGATTAATGTCTTGGGTAAGAACGGAGTACTAGGGAGTCCTTTCGGGGGCTGGGAGTGCTACGGATTCGGATGAAGCTTGGTCCACCTCATCTAGTGAAGCTGGGATCAAGGATAAACCTAGTAAGAGAGCATTGTCTCGCGGCCCAATGCCACCAATTCTTTATAGATAGTGGGCTCTGTCGGATTAATTGCTGCGAATGCGATTCAATCGTCCAATCCTTGTCCAAAAGCAAAGCAGAATGATGGGCGTTAGCAATATCTGAGATCAGTATCGCCAATTTATTGACAGACTCTCATTCTCCTGTTTATTGTTTTCACGCCTAGCCAACACCATGGCAACAGTCACTGTACCCGACGGGCCGGACACGAAGAATGGCAACACTTTCCTATATGTGAATATACCTCTGCTTGTCATATCTACAGTCATCGTTGGATTTCGTGTATGGTGGCGGTGCATCAAGAATGGCGGCAACGCGTTGAACAAGGCGGATATTTGCGTTGTTATCTGTTTGGTAATTTCTTCTGTGCAAGTCATGCTTATATCCTGCTAACTACCTGTCAGATATTCAATATCATTCAAGTGGCCTGCATTTCAACCGGTAATGATCATTCTGAATCATATCATTTGGATTCTACCATTTACTAAACTCCTTAGCCATTGTGAACTGGGGTTTTGGACACCATGCACCTTTTCTCACCGCGGAAGAACGCTACCACTCATTGCTATATTTTTTTATATTCCAATGTTTTGTCAAGAACACTGTCGGCATAACGAAATTGTCGTTTCTCTTCCTTTATCTCGACATTTTTCCTCAAAGAAAATTTCGCATAATATGTTGGCTGCTCATTGCTCAAATATCAGCTGGACTGATCGCCCTCAGCTTCACGACAATTTTTCAGTGTACTCCAGTCAAATACTCATGGGATAAGACTGTACCCGGCACCTGGTTAGTGGCTTCGATCGCTCCTCAGGTGAGAAACATTGATAACACAGTTATAGTATAAACATCAAAGCGTTCTGGTATGGCCAATCAGGATGGAATACTCTTATGGATGTCGTCGTCCTCATTTTGCCAATTCCTGTAATCATGAAGCTACAGATGAATCGCCGAGCTAAGCTCAGTCTTTTAGGAGTCTTTGTTCTTGGTGCATTGTAAGTGGTCTAAATCGCTCGTACTTTGCCATTCTAACGTCTCAAAGTGTATGCATAACAAGTGTCGAGCGTCTGATTAGTCTCAACTTTAATGCCACATTCATTCTCGACTTTACCTGGGCGACAGGAACTTCAGTCATCTGGACTCAGGTGGAATCAACTGTTGGCGTCATTTGCGCCTGCGCACCATCATTGAGAATGCCATTGGCTCGGTTTATTCCATTCCTATTTGGCTCCACGAAGCAAGATCAATCTTATGAATTGAGTGATGGCGCCCACCACGGCGTGGGTCCACGTTCCGGTAACTGGAACAGTCAAGCAAGCCGCTCGAAGAGACGCGGTGAATTTGAGGTTGGTATTGACGACCTAGAAACAAACTATAAGAGCGAGGGCAGTGAAGAAAGAATAATTGGCATTAAAAAAACAGTTAGTATCGATATGACATTTCAAGAAACAGCTGGTGAAGCGCATGCCAGCAGCAACAAAATGTATCCCGTATAGGAAACACCAAATTCAGCGTTACGTCTGTTAATTTATACTACTTTAAGACATTTCTTTCAGATGTATTATACCAAACCAAGATTCATCTTGAAAAGGTTGGAAAATACAATATGAATTAATTTATTTCTGGAATAAAGTGTCTTCATTTACTTATTCCAATTTGAAGCATTTACGATAAGACACAGAATGTTTGTTGTTTGTTGTTTGTTTCATTATTAACGTCCACTGACTAAACTGGTTACATAAGTCCTCATCTAGGCAATAGGACGGCAAGAGCCGCGGTTTCAGACCTCGCGATCGCTACGTTTCAATTCGAACAAAGAAAAAAGTGCATCTGTGTTAATCTAAATCTTGGGGGATTGTGCCGTAGGGGCTCGTGTCCTGCGCTAATTTCCGAAAAGCCCAGTGCCCTTTCAGGCCCAGTAAAAATTGTATCATTGTTTTTCCTCTGTGAGTGATTCGATAATACACAGGAAAAGCAAAATCCAACGTCGAATGTTCTATTCTATACTGACTCTGAGTAATTCTATACTAACTCTAAATAATGTAAATATATTGGAATTTATGGAACAATTTGTCGCAAAAAATACAGAACGCGGATCTAAATTGTACACAAATGTCCATCTGCTTGTTGCAACCAATCGTCAGAACCGACACAAGTGGCGCAGTAAAATAGATAGCCAGGGTCGTACTTCGTCTTAGCGGCTTCAAGAGTAGGCAGTGCTTCCCCATAAAAATTGACTAAGTAGTTGGGATCAAGGTAATTGCCTTCATTCATATATGAGCCTGTATCAGGAGCAAGAGTCTCCTGGGCTTTACCCTTATTGTAGGTTACGTCCTCCCGGGCTTCGGCTATATCTGCGTATGGCGTTACGTCATCCCAGTTGCGACCAACAATATTGGTCAACAGGGCCCGGCGATAGGCAGGATTGACGCCAGTCAGTGGTGGCCCATTCACTACGGCACCACCACCTGTAACGTCTACAATGACTGATGTGTTCTGACCCGGTAGGCCAGCTGTAACATTAACCATCTGTCGCACCGCCGTGGTATTAGTAAGATGCTTCGCCTCGTAGAATCGGGAAGATATAAGGATGCCCCCGCCGATTTCCATCGAATTGTGCTGTAGTGCCGTCGAGTAGCTGAAATAGTCTGGGAAAGGCAAGTATTGGATGGTGACGTTGAGGCCGCGCGAGTTGAATGGGCTCAATTGAGCCATTACTGGTTCCATCGTGCTCTGCACTTGCTCGACTGTTTGGTTGAAAACGCCTGAAATCATCTCCAGCATGCGCGAAGGTGGCGCCAGTGAAGACTTTCCATCCCATGCTACCCAAGCCGCATAGCCTTGCACACCACCCGCTAGGATAGCCGGCGTTTGCTGATACCATGTAGTGACAGCATCAAGGTACGTGTCTAAATCATCGTTGCCTTCTTGTGGCGTGATAAGTAGAACAACGCCAACCATAGGCGTATCTGGATATGTGCGAACCGTTGCGCTGGTGACGACACCGTATGTGCCGGGGCCACCTCCGCGAAGAGCTTGAAACAGGTCCGGATTAGAGCATGGGCTAGCTAAGACGGCAGAGCCATTCGCTAGCACAACATTGTACTCAAGGACCTGATCCGTTCCCAGACCATATTGATGCATAGCTGCTCCGTGTCCGCCACCTTGAAGATACCCACCGATAATTCCGACAGAGTTACAGGTTCCGCCGACGACAACAACGCCATTTTCATGAGCTACAGGATACACGTCATCCCATGTGAAAGCTCCGCCAATATGCACTGCACTACCACCCCAGTGGGAAGCACCACCTACTTGAACAGCTGCGCATGATTCCGTTGGAGTATAAGTCTTGGTAAAGACCAAAGGTGGCTGGGTGGGGTCGTTTCGAAGGTAGTGAGTCCAGATTTCGAGACTTCCTGTCCCGGTGGAGCGGCCTAGGAAGTCATGCCCGCTCTGCTTGATTGTCACGCGAATATTGTACTCGGCCGCAAACTTTAGGCCTGCGCTTATAGCAGCAGGTGTGGTAGCATTAATGCTGTATACAGGAGAATCACCAAGCGAGCATGTCGAGGAGTTGCGCCCAGGAAGATCGCAGCTCCACTCATGGGGGAAATCATATCCTGTTGGGAATTGTGCCTGAAATACCGAGTCGGACCAATTCTTCTCAATGACAGCACACACCGCAGCGTCTTGGTATGGCCCTGGATAGCACGGAGCCGCGACAGGAATGTTTTTGATAAGATTTCCAGAAACGGTGCTATTCAACAATGACCAGGTTTGGCTAGAAGGCCAACAAGAGTCACCCGGAAGCTGTGCACATTGATTGGTGTTAGAATTCTTTTCAAGTCTCGGAACTTCTTATCACCAAATGGATTCAACGAAATTCATAGCACTTACACATTTGCAAACTGCGACTGCATCCTGGACAAAGCTGGCCAGAATAGCAGCTATAGTAATTGTATATTTAGCGCGAGTGGCCATATTGAATGGCCAATGGTGTTTTGGATACTAGCCTGATCAAGTCTGCAGCTATAAAAAGAACTTAAATAACAATATTAGAAGCCATAAAACAGGAGATTATTCATCTTATATACACATGGCAAGCCAAGCCCCCTATTGATAGCTTTTGAGAAGCTCAGATTTTAACACGGACATAGGCCGAAAAAAACCTGTGCTTGTTATGGGTGTCCCCAGTCTAGTGCAGCACTGCTCACAAAGTGCTTACATTTTTGAGACTTTCCTCTTAACAGATATCAGCTACCCATTCACATAACAATACGGTTGCTGTACTTGCGCTGGATTATCTCGGTCGCTTTGCGGATCAGGTTATATGACTAACTATCCTAGGCAATAGCTAGCATCTTTAAAAGCGGTAGCCGAAATGTTACACACCGCTGTACTAGTCTTGCTTCGATTTGAAGGATTCTGTGTCTGTAATATCTCGTATAGCTTCGGCATATAAGCTTATTCTTATATTTCATGCAAGGAACAGGTACATGTTCGGTGTTGCCATAATTCTTATAGGCCACTACAAAAACCCTGCAATTTCCTGTTAAGGCCAAAGAACAATATACCCCACTTGATGATCACTAAGCCCCAAAAATTTACTCCACAACATATATTTAAAGCAAGATGCCGTTCTAAAACTCTCATTTATAGCGGATAGAAGTTATTCAACTATATGAACTCGTAGTTTCTACATATCCCACGGCTCTTTCTCACCTACTCAAAACACATAAGTAATATTTTAGTACTTGCTCTTCCAAGGCTATTGTCATACTTTGTTGTTTTATGCCGCTTTTCAATCCAATCGTATCATAATGCTCAATGTTTCATCGATGCTGCCAAACATTTCTCCATATACTGGTTTGAGAATATGTGCTCAGATTGTAATTATTTAAGGAGCATTATCTTGCTATCTAGTTATTTGGGCCTGCCAATGTACAGATACCAATATCTAGATGAACTATTTGTATATTTTTACATTTTCGTGAAAAATGAAGTCACTATGCTAATACAATTAATTCTCTGCGCATATTTCTCATTGGTTTAAATTAAGTTATGTACTAGTGATGTAATCCTTGCCGACATTAGGCTAATGCGGTAAAATTGGGTGGTGGTAAGCAATATCTCTATATCACTTACCCCCGCTCTGGTCTTTAAACCTTATTAGAGGTATACTGGCAAGCAACATCATAATTGCGTTTGAGGTGATGATAATGTTGTTATTTGGTTAAAGAATATATCTCCAGCAACACGGCCTGCCTCACAGTCCATACTCTTAAGTCATTCTTCGCAGCTTTCATATAAGCTTATAATCAGCGTTTAGTCTTTTCAGCAGCACTTTATATCGCGATGACTCAATACGACTCCATTGGCTCATCTTATGATGTTGTCGAGAGCCTTCCATATAGAGCTATGGAAAAGCATAACGTCTATATGGCTATCAAACCGTTTCTTAAACCGCATATGTCTGTTCTGGAATTTGCGTGCGGCACTGGGTTTTATTCATCGGCCCTCGTCTCCTGGGGAGTAGCTCATTTAACAAGTATGGACATTTCATCTGTAATGCTTGATAGTGCGGCAGCTCGACTTTCATCTGAAGTTGCTTCTGGAAAGGTACGGTTCGTGATAGGAGATGGTATGGTGCCGACTTCTTTCGCTTCCGATAAGAGCCCGGGTTATTTCGATATAACCTTTGGTGCTTGGTTCCTTAACTATGCGCCCGACAAAGCAACATTAATATCTATGTTTAAGAACATTTCTCTCAATCTCAAAGAAGATGGTCTCTTTATAGGGATTGTTCCGCATGCCACCGATGATATTGGCAACAGAGCTAGAGCGTACCAAAAGCCGCCGCTAAATAAGCTTTTGCCACGCAATGAATATATTGAAGAGCTCGATTCAGGCGACGGGTGGACTTCCAGAGTCTTTTTAAGTGAGGATGGAGTTGATTTCATGACTTGGCACATGAAAAAAAGCGTTTACGAAGAAGCAGCCAGGATGGGCGGTATGAATGGTAAGTTAGAATGGAGACAGGAGATGCTAGGAGGAGAAGAGGCTAGAGAAAGATTCGGTTTTCCAAATGATGAGTGGCAAATTAGAGCTGCAAATCCTCATTTAGGAATTTTACTTGTCTGGAAAAATTAAAGCCCACACTTATGACGGAACGCGTTTAAGCATGCTACAAATCAATAATACCAAGCACAACGGCTTTAACTGTATAATATTTCGTGAAGCTATAAGTAATTATTGAAATAATTAAATTGTGCAAGATGTCGTGCTGCTAGGGCCAAGATCTAGTTATAAAGTAAGTTTATTATTAAAATATAATAGCTTTACTATCATAAAAGGTTGTTGTATTTAAATTGTTACATCGTTCCTCTGTACCTTTTTCTTATATTCAGCCTTCGGTAGCACACTTAGCCGACCACCAGATAAGTCCTCTATGAAGTCCTTCGACCGAAAAGTCTGCACCAATGCGCAAATATTTCTGCGGGTATCTTGAAGAGTTGATCTTCACTGTGGCCCAGACTCAGTTGTCTTTCCCATGTCTCGCCCGATTCAATAGTTGCCTCCGCAATAGGAAGTTTCTGAGCCAGTAGTAACGAGCCTTGATAATTCGAATATGATTCCTCCCTACGGCTCAATGATACGATGATACGCGCAAACCGCTGGGAGTCTTCCTCCATCTCTTTGATGGTTGGTGTTCCCTGCCAATAAATGCATGTGCTAAGACGGTTGGAATAGATCATGCAGATATAAAATATTATAAGAGCATCATAGTGAACTGTTCCATACGTTGGTCTGTCGCTTAGAATACCACTAGGTCGGATATGGTTGGTGTACCAATTTTGGAGAGATATTTGAAGTTCCTTGGCACGAGACATAAGCTCCTTCATGATTGCAAACGATTGGTCACCATGATCGCAAATAACTCTAGTAAAGTCTTTGAACAGGCCGGGAATGGTGACGAAAATTACAACTAATGAGATGACCATTGTACTTCTTTCAGGCACCAGCGGATCTTCCGTAATAATTGATCGAATTGCCTCTCTCCAAAGCGGGTGTTCGAGGAAACACCCTTCGTTGTTGAGTATTGATTCGGTAGCCTGTTCAAACAGTTAGAGATTGTCTACTTGGCGGATGGCTTGAAACGTATGAAGCTTACCATTGGCCCGACATGAGCCATGAGGAGACTCTTCTCAAATTCGGTACTATAATTCTCTGGGCCTCGTAGTTTTATTATGTGCGTGGCTCCCGCGGTATGCTTTACCCATGCATCCTGTCTATTGGGATTAAGTAACTGCTCGGAAAACAAATTATTAAACCTATCTCTCAAATTTTGGTGGCTCTAAACTCACCTCGTATAGGCCAAGTATTTGCGTCGTGCAGAGTATTTCGGCTGTGAGATGCTGTGAATCCGAATTTATAGCTTCTTGAAGATTCAAAAGTGCTATTGAATATGTTGAGAGAGCGTAAAGTTCCCATTCTCTTTTTTCAGGAGTGAGCAAAGACCTCACGCGAGCAAATACACAATCAGTAGCACTGCGTATCAAGGCACTCTGGTCATAATGCAGAGGTATATAGCTGAAATATGACCAGTTCCTTCCTTTGAAGAAGTATGATATATTTCTGGGAGATTCAAGGAGCCTTTGCCCAGTATAACGACCAACCCCAACCGAAGCCAGCAATGACAGGTCTAAAAAACGCAAGTTAGATTTGGCAAGGATTGCTGGATAAGGGACAGCGGGAGCTCGCAGATCTGCTATGCCCGTCCATAAATTGCCGTTACTGTTGCTTTTTCTCCGAGAAACTTTCTGTATCTCAGATCTTTGCCCATCCATTTGGTTTTCTGTGCCTTTACTAGGATCTTCGTTGACTATAAATACGGGAATTTGTCTGCTGTTAGGGTGGCGATAATTTGGTTCTCTTTTTTGTCTTCTGGCTACCTTTTGCATCACCTCGCGTCTTGTTTTAGAGGCATCAAAGTGTTCATTCGAATTCATAGGACTTATCCAGAGCAGGTTGTTCGAGTTTGAACTCATCGTAACTAATTATATGATCTCGTGAGCAACTACAGATGGCGTTTTGATGTGGCCTCTGGATTGCCTGTTAGTAACCATCTTTTGAGCTGCTACTAAGTGAGTTAAATAAGCAACAAAGAAACTTGCGATTTCTGAACATACGTTCTCATGGATATTAATGTAAAGTACCAGGGCGAGCGGGGCCAGCATTGGTGGCGAGAGGCAAGTTGGTAGGCTTCTCCAAGCTTCCCCGCGTGCCTTTTGGCTGGCGCTAAAGATTATCTAGGCCTCGCGCTGATTAATGGTTTGATTAGTAATCTTTTCAATATATCACAAACATTCATCTACTATCTACCACTTGTTAAACTAGGAACTGGCCGTGTCATTATCTACTGGAGTTACTAAAGGATATGGAATGCAAGCCCTTTGTATTTTCGATAGTTGAATCTAGTGGCTATTTATGTATTTGAATCTTTTCCTGGCCCTTTGCGGGCGCCACTGTTCCTTGGATGGAGTTTATCATCAGGACCTTTATATTTCCTACGCGAAAACACGTAGAGGACTGCGCATATCATCATATATGTATTTCTCTCTTGACTAACTTGACTATTCTTTACATGATTTTATAAATGAAAGATTGAGATAATGGGTGCATGCTATCGTTGCCATCCCCCATCAATCGTTCATGATCATCTTACTCCACCGGAGTAAGAAGTCCTGTTTTGATGTCGTAGACGAAGCCAAAACAATTATCAGCAATCTTCTTCGGTAAGTAAGGGGAAGTCTTCAGGATACTGAGGTCGTCTCGAACACTTTGTTTGACACTGTCTCGTGTGTCAGCGTGATTCTTTTTATGCTAGCAGGTTCTCTTTAAGACAATGTAACTCACTCGTCGAAAGCTCCAAATACCATACTATCAATCTCTGCATGGTTAGGAAGACGGCTTCTATGAACAGCGCGAATGTCCTCGTCTTTGAAATGACTGGCACCACAGTCTACAAATCAGATGTGATTTAGTAATTGCTTCCCGGCCCGATGATAAAAGGTGCAATATACCGGTATGATGAATCACTACAACACTAGTGAGATTAAGGAAAACGTCAAATAGCATTATTTGCTGTAAGGCGGGAGCGACGCGGCCGGCGGGATTGCGAGATATGAGTATCTGGTCTGGGAAATCTCGCACTTTAGATTACAACATTCTGAGAGGATTAGGAATTTCACATACCATCAGGTTTAATCTGCAGAAATTGATCTGGGTTCAGGCGGAAGTCGACACAAGTAACTTTGAAAGTCAGATTTCAAGACTGTTGTATCACAAGTGTTCCATCTCACTTACTGATCAATGTGGTCTCGATGGTACTACCGGCAGCTTTTTGTTCGGCAATTGTAGGGGCAGGTGTATGGGTTTTGGCATATATCCTGGTGATCGGTTAAATTTGATCATGGCATGCTAGTAAACATAAACTCAACGTACTTATTACGCTCGAGAAATGTCTGAGGAAGGAAGGGAGCCATAATGTTAGATTGAATGTGATTTAATATGTTTCACTGAGAATGCACTGGTGTAGACTGATAAACCAAGCAGTCTTATGAGTGGATGAACCGGTGCTTTTATATTCGAAGGCAGCGCATGTATTCCTCGCCCTCGAGAGAAACAGAAGTTTAACATTCATACACCATTCCAAATTCGTCATCTATTTTGTATTCATAATCCGTTTTGCATTGGTGATTTCCCAAGTATGTCCGAGTTGCCTGCGTCAAACGCTTCAGCTTTTTTTACTGGCCGTTTGGTCTTCTATAAGATTACTTACAGAGTGCACATCTGGGACGCTAAAATGACCAGGGTACGATTGCTGAAAATAGTAATGGGGTAGATAACACTAGTCCGTTTGCGGTAATCATACCCTGGTATCTTAGCACTCAGGCAATCTGGCTAGCTAGGACGAGCTGCCCGTTGCCTACTTCTTTTCTAAAAAAACCAATTACAAAGCCATGTTTCCATAATGGATTCTTCCAGATACCGAGATTCAGCAATCCGGTGTAGTAGCTACTCTCCTGTAAGCTGTGCTTCTCTAAGATTACATGATGATTTGAAATGGTATTTGAATTGGTTGGATAAGCAGCCGTATTTGTCCTTGTCTCGCCATCTTCATAAGACTCGATAGAAATGCCATCTATTTGTTTAGTTAACACTGCTGAAGATATGCAAGTATAGCGGATGTAAGACTTGAGCCAGTTTAAAAATAGTTCCATGAGGAACAAGTACGAGAGGAGCCTAGAGCAAGCATCGCCCGACACTGAGATTTCGCTACCGCCGGTCGGCCAAGAAATGGTCAGAGATGCGAAAGCTGGAGATACATTGACAGACTCTGATTTTAAAAATATATTAAAATTTAACGTGCACAGTAGTCTTTCCGCATATCTTCAACGGTAAGCTAGTTAATTACTTTCTCGTAGCAGTGGATGCACACCATTCTAGCGCTATATATTGCAGCCTTTCTTTACGTCTTTGCTATAACAGTTGTTGCGGATGTTCAAGGAATCGTACTAGAATCTGATAAGCATGAGGAAATGACTCGTGTTGGGGTCAGATCTCCCCTGAGAAGAATTAGTATTATACTTTTGATGCAATCTACCTTTATTTGCGCTCTTACGAAAAGGTTCATTGATATTGCCCATTTACATAGCATACAGCCTGTTCAAGGTGACACAGTTGCATTTTAACAGTATTGTATTCTTTGAAGCGGGAACGCTCTTTGTTGTAATTCGCCCAATAGACATGTTGGTTCTTCTTAGCATACATCTCATGTGAACGAATATTATGTTCACCAACTTTATATGTAGTACGTATTATCAGGCTTTTAATTTCTTGTGCTGGCGGAGCTGGTATTTACTTGGAGCTGGAGATGTAAAAGTAATCAGTAGTTTATATTTTCTTTTCCTTTATAAACAAAGTTGATTCGCGTTTTGCTCATGAATAGTGAATTAATTAGTTTTGTCTTTTTAGTATTGTTTGGCGTTTAAACACAAGATCTGGTAAATCATTTGCGAAGCGTTAATATTCTGATAATTCCAACAACCGAGCATTAGTGCCCTGTATATCTGTCACTTATCGTAGAATTTTGTTCTGTTGATTTGTCAATTAGTGGAACAATCGCGGGCAGCTCAGCAGTTAGGTAGTGGGAAAGTGTTTTGCACAAATTGAACCTAGCATATGATGATGGCAGAACAAGTATTCTACATCAACTTCGCCTTCTTGCAGTATCATCGTTCGTTGACGTCTTATTCAACCTATCCATGAAGCCCCAACCTAGCCCTAGAATAAGTGCCAGGATACTCAAAGTAGATTGGACGAGCGCCGTCTTGAATGCTGCCCTTTATGTTTCGTGAGTGAGGGTTCCCAGTTTAGGCAACGCCCAGTGGCATGGTCTGATACTGATGACCAAGCTGTTGCTTGTTTCGTCGCCTTCGTTCCAATCCCAATTGCCTTTGGATTGTAGCAACACTTCAAAGTCTGTATCAATCGTCAATACGAATCGCCCTAGCCGGACCTTTTTACTCCGTCTTGGTATTATTGTAGTAAGGAGCAAAGCCGTGCATTGTTCCATCAATTTTCGTCCCTATATACTAAATTCCCATCTTCTTTTGTTCACTCAGGGCGATAGCGTTGCCAAAGCGGCAGTTTGACTACTTCCATATGTCGTCATGCTAATTCGGCATTGCTCTAACGGAACCTTGATGCAGGAGATTGCTCACTATAAATCGTGGCCACGAGAGCCTATGGGAAAGATTGTGGCAGCGGAACAGGCCGCCAATGTAGCATATTCGTTTCAACGAAAGGCCTTGTGGCTGGGGCAGCCTAAAATAAAGCTGGTTTCGGCGGTGCTTACCGAACATTGAAACCTGAACTATATTCCCCACATCTGTAGCGTTGCATGCTCTATAATACTGGACGACACTTTTTTAACTGTAGCGCTGCATGATTAAATATTGCATCAAATATATACAACAGATCCTACTTCGTTGCAGAAGGGTCTAAAAGGATTTAAATAGATGTGGGGGCTTTGTGATCTTCTTAATATAATACTACAAGCATAGCCCGTCTTACATTCCATTATCCATCTGCTTCCTCCATTGTGACGCTATGGGATGATATGATTCGTCGCCGTTCCCAACTGGTGAAGAGCTGGTAAGTCTTATCGCACACAAAATGGAGATGGTATCTCCTAGTGTGTCCGTCTACGTACACGAGCATGCATTTGTGGATAAGCATCAAGTATGACAATGCAGATGCGTATACACATTGATCTTCCTCCTCTACAGACTTCGTACGCCGATAGTTATTTAAGAACTGATTTCCATGCTCATCACTGTGGAACCTCGGAATGCACCGCTACCCTTGAAAATTAACTAACGAGTTCGAAAAAGCTGCTTGCAGACATAGCCTCTATTGCATAACATTTGACGAACTGTACTGATTAATGTCGAAGCGCGGGCTAGGATAGCGCCTAAACAGTGTTGCCACTAATATAGCTCGGACAAGCCTTTGCGTTTGAGCTTGAAGGCGCGGATTCTGCCAACTTTGAAAAGAGTAAGATCCAGTTATAGGAGATAATCTATCGATACAGTGCATTTGTTATAAAGCTGTGGCCATTTAAGTACGTCTTACATCATCAAGTATTTCCTTCTCTTTCCTTGACCTTTTAGCCATTGGACCTTAGAAAAATTAAATATCGTCTCGCTGCAGGGTATTCAGCATTGCTCATTTTAGCGATGTCAGCCATTTGCATTAGTGCGTCAGCCATTTGCATTAGCGGCAGTATAGGGATTATCCTTGTAAAGTCTACAGCTGATTTTGCGTCTGAAGGCGGCCGCAAATCCGAAAACAGCCATGGAGCGCCCGTGGTCAGACATTACAGGCGGCGTCTCAGAATGCTAAAAGACTAGCCAGCGACAGATATATTTCGACCGCAGAGTGAGTATGAATAGCGATTTAACACAAATTCACATTCAGCGATAATGTCATAGCTTGCTTTTCGCCACTGGTGGTATTGTATTCTAATATTTGCATCTAGACTAGTCTTTGCAATGGCTATATGCGTTTTTGTTTTAATAACCCTCATAATACTGCATCTAACATAATCCGTCATACATGTTTGTTTCCTTTATAGCAGAGCGTTTTTGGTTTAATACTATATTATTTCATTTATAATCGGCTACTGGTTTCACACACAGAAGCATTACATTTTCCAGATACCAGTGAGTATACATTCTTTCATATTCGTGCTATTATGGCAGTAATGCAGCTTGGATTATCCCTGACTGCTCCCATCGAGCTCTTTAGAGTTCTGACTTGGCATCAGAAGCTTTTAACAGCGACTCCTTGATCGCTGCAGCAAATCCAGGTGCGCTTGCTGGGTTTTGCCCAGTAATCAAACGGCCGCCATGTGCAACAGTGACGTGTGGCTTGAACGCAGCGCTTGACTTTTCGAATCGAGCTCCCATTTTAACCAACTCTGTTTCGACAAGCAGTGGACACACATCAGTCAACCCAGCTCTATCCTCCTCTTCATTGCTGAAGCCTGTAACAGGTGAATCGGCAACAAGGTATTGGTTATTGGAGAGCTTAACGTCCTTAAATACAATAGCACCATGACAGATTGCTGCAACGATCTTGCCAGCTTCATAAACCTCTTTAATCAGGCTCTTTAAGTCGCCATCTTCAGCCAAATCAAATAATGCTAGAAAATTCAGTAAATATGCTACCTTAGTAAACTGCTGTGGCAGGAGACATACGTGCGTGGCCTCCTGGGCAGCAGAGGACATCAAAATCCTTTCCCTTTCCAACAAAATCACTGATTTTGCCAGTATTTGTCCATATTTCCTCTCGATCTCGCAAAAAGGAGTGAGAGATTGTATCAGTTGAGGCCGTGTTGTTGATGGAGCCTGGGTCAGCTTGAGAGTAACCCCCTTTCGGTGAAACAACCGTAATATCGGCGATTTCGCTCAGGACCGTATACGGATGTGCGAACTCGGCTGGGAGCTCAAGTTAGAGGACATCTATATTGGTTTTGATAAAGTTGGAGACTCACGGAGATACCATCCTGTTGGTTTGCCGGTTAGGGTGAATTTTGTGGCCGATGAGAGGACCATCAAAACTCGAAACTTTGATGCCATAGCGAATTCTTAAATCGAAGAATAGAATAGTAAATAAGAGTGATAGTTATAAGGCACTGAATAGATATGAGATTGAATGTAGATGAAAATTAAATTTTGTTGAGGCTATTGAGCCTTTTATATACTGATAAAAAAATAGAATAGAATATATTATCAGTTAAAGAAAATGTTGATTCCATAGATGACCCACAGGCAAGATGTGCTTCATGAGAAACATACATCTAAGTAACAGCTATGACGCAGATATTCAATGTTATTACAAATATAATAGTAGATGTATTATACTATGTATAACCATAGTTAACGAAACTGCTTTATAAATACTAAATTGGCTTGATGGAATCACTACAATGTAGCCTACTGTGTATTTAGGGATTGCTAGCCATCAATACTTAGTAAGAGTTGATAAAACGGAGTTAGTCTAACTAGTCTATATAAAGCCTAGCTGTGTCTAAGGGTTTTCTTTGGCGTTCACTAGTACGTTGCTAATGCGCACCTTTTGTTTGTCATCACGGCCGACCGGCCGTCTATAAATATTGCCGGCCGCCGCTACGGCCGCGAGTCCGAAAGATCCGCGAGTAGGCACTGACGTGAGAAGGCATCAGAGCACGCGCGAGGTTCTTCGACAAGATGCTTGCTCCATTTGCTTGCGGTAAATGCAAGCAGAGGAAAGGTAAATGTGACAAAGCTTTGCCACAATGCGGATATTGCCAGAGGTGGGACTTTCCGCTCCTGGTCTACGAATGCAAAGGCTCACGCTCAATAGAAACGGCGGGCTGTGCGAATACCCAAGTGGCGCTCGGCCATCCACTGCGCAGAGCTCCTTGGCCGTCCTTAACAGCCAACAGCGGGTTGTGCATCAACCCTTCCCGTCTGCCTTCTTCCTAGATATGGATATCTTTCGTCAGGCTCAGCTAGAACTTCCGCGACCCAGTCTGACAGTTCCATTATATGTCAGCGACTACCTTGGTGGAGATGACAAGGTACGGCAGATTGCCACAACATTCTTTAGCAATATCCATCCTTGGATGCCATTCATATCAAAAACTTGGACTTTCAAGCACCTCCTTAGTCCGCTCTCTCAAGTCCATGCAGACTCCACACTACTTCTCCTTTCAATTCAATTGATAAGCTGGATCCCATCGGCGTCGGAGAATCCTAAAACGCCCATGTATATTGCAGCAAAGCAATTTTTCTTCGAAATAGAGACCGCTGGTAGTTTATGCATCAGGGCTATACAAGCAGGGCTTTTAATCGGACTTTACGAGATTGGGCACTGCATTTATCCGGCTGCCTACATGTCTGTTGGCACATGCGCTAGACAAGCAGTGGCACTGGGGCTAGACAGAGATATAAAGCAGGGTAATGTCACAGGGCTTCCTTGGGATCATGTAGAGGAGAGAAGGAGAGTATGGTGGGCGATTTTGATCCTGGACCGGTACGCACTTTATCCACTGCTAAGGGGCTTATGCTTGGGAACCTATTCAATTCTCAAACTAGTCGTTGGCGAGCTGACATATTCTGAAGATTCATGAATTTGGGACATCCACCGCGTATGCTAGCTACTACGGATCCAGGAGCTGGTGACATTCTTCCAGCTGATGACACGTCATGGGAGCAAGGGGTATGTACTGGATTTCGCGTAAATATTTGCAATCTAATGGATTTTCTTTTTTAGTTTCCGCCATCCAGTGAACCATCGACTATAGGTTCTCAGTCACAACTAAAAATGGGAAGATTTGCACGATTCGCTCAGGCAACATATCTTTTAGGGCAAGTTCTAAAACATGTCTCTGATCAGCCAAGGGACGATACCTTCTACGAACAAGAAGCTGCACAATTGAATCGTACTCTTCATGCTCTTATTCACCTCTCCCATTCTGAAGCAGAAGCGAGAAAACTTGAGTTCTGCACACAGACTGCAGCATGCTACTGGTAAGAGATAAGAAATGTACTTCTTTCCTATGTGTATTGATAAGAAATAGTGCACTCCTAATACTTGAGCATCCATCATCGTCGAAAAAGAACAAAGGTCTGGTTAACAGCCAATTGGGTAATTATCCAACAGTGTGCCCTGATGTTATATCTCGACAGTCAGCCCGCATGTCTCAAAACTTTCTGCCGGGCGGCTCTATCCCTTTAGCAGAGGTGTCGCCTTTTATTTTACATTTGTTATACCAAAGCTGCATAATTCTATCCAGTTCGTCGAGAGAGTCTACGGTTGAGGATGCTAATTCATTAACTATCCTACAAGAGGCATTAAAAGTACTATCTCACAGATGGCTCGCGTCAGGTAAGATGGTAGCTCCTCTCTGAATAACAGCTTTCGAATAACATAACATTAGGGGTATATTTAAATATACTAGATGCTCGTAAAGCGATGCTAGCAGTTTAAGTAATTTGTCACCAGACGTTCAAGTATTTGAGTACACAGTAGGATGTTTGTTATTATTTGAGTATAAACCCCTCAGCAGCCTGGTCTAATCTCACATCGGGATCTCTTAGCCTTGTGTCTCTTAAAAAGATTCATGGAATTAAGACTATGCCGCTATCACGATTATAGAACCCTTCAGCCCAAACCACCAGAGGAACTGTAATGAAATAAGCCTTGCTAGGATCATTACTTATCTCTAATTTAACATCATAAGACCATCCCTCTCGCGGCGTTTCCACTCTAAGGTGGGCGCTTAGCTAAGAAATGGGACTGGGATTTGATGTAACAGCAAATAAGAAAAAAAGAAGCAGCTAGCCGGGCTTGCTGATGACATTGTAACTTGGCCAAACGCGGCCCGCTAGAAGACATATCGTGGCCCAAATGCTGCAGTCAGACTAGCGCAGTTGAAAATTGAGTAACAACATTATTTGCATTTTGACTTGTGGACGAATTCGCATAGCGATTTCTGGGAAATATATATTTGAATATATTCATTGGTCAATTGCCTTGTTTATAGCTCTTGAGTATACTCGTTGTATGCTCCCAAATAGTCTCAGCCATACCTGTTTGCCGATACTCTTCGAGCAGTTTTGTATTCTGTTTTTGTACCTGTCCATCCCAATTAAGCAAATAGGCTCCTGATCCTCTTTTGCCGTTGCCTCCCTCAGCTACCTCATCTTTATTAGCTGGCGCATCGCAGCTAGATTCAATTGAATGCTCAGCGGGAGGATACCGATTAGATGTAGCCATGTAAAGATGTCTCTCTCCTGTTTCTTCTACACTAACTGTCCATGGAGTCAGCAATGGCCCCGCAAGTCTGTACGCAGCGCGCACACAAGTCGGCAATCCTGATCCTAAATTCGTCCTCACAACGCCTGGTGCCGTATGCACAAATGAAGTTTCTTTATTTGCGGCAGCAAATCTCTCCATCATTAAATCCGTCATAACACCACAATGCGCACCGCAATTAGAAAGGGAAAAGTTGGTTTTTAGGTCAAGATCGTTTTCAATGATGCGGCTCCCAATTCCAGCGCCTAAGACAGACATAACGCGAGAGAGTTGGGAAGACGCTGCAGCATGTCTGAGGAGAGGAAGCATCTTGAAGATGAAATGCATGCGAGAATAATAGTGCACAGCCATTTTACGGTCAAGACCCTCGGGGGATTCTGTTAAGTTAGTACTATTACTATATTGGCTTAGGGGAAGTAATACCATTTCGGCCATCAATAGTCAGTATGCCTGTTGTTATAACTAACAAGTTCAATGTCTTTTCTCTTTGCAATATACCAGAGCAGACTCGGTCTACATTGGCTAGCTCTGACACATCAGCTTGTAAGAATTTCACTTCGCTTGCGCCGTTGATAGCAAGACACTCGTTTACAATTCGATTGGCTGCATCACGGCTTCGCCCTACGACGTAGACTCGTGGCGCTGTAGTCGCTCGTACAAATGCCTTCAAGATAGACTCCCCAATGCCGCTTGTGCCGCCGACAAAGACAGCGACAATTCCTGGGCCAAGAGTCTTGAGGAAGGCATTCGAGGTGCGGACGGTTTCTAACGAGATACCCTTCATAATGATAATTTTTGAAGGAATGTAACCGAGAAAGACATTGAAACGAAAAGAGAGAGATAGTATAAATAAATATACTTGATGCCCTGTCATCATTATTTCTATACTGAGACTAGGTTTCCGCTTTGATATCCTAAGCGGCCGCTCCAGTACTTCAAGCGGCCGCCTGATTAGCGACAGGGCATCTACCAATTAATCGCCGTGCCGCGCTTGACTGGCAAGGTTGATGCCCGTTAAGAGTTATATAGCCCCACATGATAGTCAATTTACTAGCCGTAGATGCTAAATTATTAAGTTATTATTCGATAGAATCAGGGCAATGTAACTTGACGACACGATGGGGCTTTTGTCTAATTCGTGTACGCGACCCTTATGGCCGTCTTCTTAGATGATATGACGGATTGTGTACATGCCACCACGTATAAAAAGATCAGCATGGCTCTCTTCAATATACTGCAACTCGCCATTCGCACTCACCATTCTATAAACATCATCATGCCTTTCTCTGTCACCCCAGAACAAAAAGCAACAATTAGCCCTCAGGCTGTTGAGTTTCTCTCTTCGGCGGAGAGCATTCCACGTGAAGCCATAAGGGCCGTTACCGCTACTCGGCAAATGTTCCAAGCAGCCGAGGATGTTATCGAAGAAAGTCTCATTGACAAGTTCAACCTCAACATCGAAAATATCACTATGTCAGGCGTTCCCGTCCTGGTCATCCACCCTCCTTCAGCTGAAACAAAAAATCAGGGGAGAATAGTCTTTGATATCCACGGTGGAGGCTTCGTCATGGGTACTGCTAGAGAACGCACAGCCCTTATGATGGCAGGTGAATTTGGTTGTACTGTTTACTCTGTCGATTATACTCTTTCTCCAGAGGTCGCGTATCCTGTCGCCGTCGATCAATGCCTCTCTGTTTATCGCGGGGTGGTTGCCAAATTTGGTGCCCAAAACATTGCTGGAGTAAGCAGTTCAGCTGGCGGCCAAATTATGCTCTCAACCATCGTGAGAGCTCAACGAGAAGGGGTTCCACTGCCCGCTGCTCTAGCATTTTATACCCCGAATGTGGACCTCTCGGGTGTCGGAGATTCCAATGTGTTTAACAATGATCGCGACTTGATTAGTAACGACGTCGCTGTTGAAGCGATGAGTACTCTGTACGCCGGCGGAACGAATCTGAAAGACGAGCTATTGTCGCCAATCTATGCTAAGCTGAGCGGCCCATTGCCACCTACAGTAATTAACACTGGTACTAGGGACCTGCTCTTGAGCCAATGTGTGAGACTTTATTGGAAGCTGAGGGATGCAGGTGGTAAAGCAGAATTGCTCGTGTCAGAGGGTATGTGGCATGGGTTCAACTGGGAATTGGAGCTACCTGAGGGAATTCGTGCGCGCAACGCCGTCTACTCATTTATACAGAGCGTTTTCGATAAAAATTAATTTCCGTAGTCTTCTTACCTTTTGTACCTAGTATTCTGCAGTTATTCAAGAACATTACTTATTCCCATGAGCCCTGGGATTTACGCGGAATTATCCATACAATGAAAGATGAAGTAAGTTTTTGGCTACATACATATCATATTTGCGGTCCCTGAAGATTTCATGAATGAAATGAGTGGATTGTCTTAAGAATATTCCGTTCACCGCTTTGTCGAGGAGTTGGCTTTATATAGACAGCAAGGGTAATAATTGCCTTATTGTATGAGGAGTCCATTATATTAAGTGTCTTACTGGCCATGAATAGTATGCTATGGCATAATTTGTGCTATGATACTGCATGAATTCATTTGCTTATTAGAGATTAATTAAAAAAGGCCCGAAACATAACCCCAACCCAAATTACACATATTGTAAAATATTTTTTCATGAATAAAGGCTTATAAAGCAGCCTAAGTGTTACGAATACACGCGCGGCAAGTTTTAATTTTGCACTACAAGTCGGAAGAGTGTGGGCTTTGCCGTTATTTGAAAGATTGAATCGGAGAAAAGGTGGATTGTGGAGCCAAAGATTGCGGCGAATGATTTATAATATCGGCAGGGCAGTACTCCGTACGGCTTATTTTGTTGTCATAGAAATTAAAGTAATTTCCCAGTACTGAAAAATTAATATAAAACTTTTGACGGAACGTTGTGTTTCTGTTTATAAGAGTTATCTAATAGTTTCATTACACAATCTATTAAGCCTCAATATGTCCAAATATTTTCTGGTAGCCCTCCTACTTGGACAATCTTTCGCTTACGATACTATTCTTGGGTTTAACTCACCGCCACTACTGGAAACTCGGTCACTTGACGAGATATATCATGCTGCTCTGAAAGAAGGCGGCATCGTTACCGTATGGCATGGTGGCGATGAAAAAGACCAACAAGACTCTTTAAAAAGCGCGTTCGAGAACCGCTTTCCTGGAATGACTCTAAATATTACTGTGGATCTCTCCAAATATCTCGACGGCAAAATTGACCAACAGCTGTATAATAAAGATGTTTACGTTGATAGCATTATACTTCAAACACTTCAAGACTTCCCTCGTTGGCAACAGGAAGGAGCCCTGCTTAACTACGCCCCTCTCGGATTTGACAACATATATCCAGCATTCAAAGATTCTATATCGGCTTCATGGTATGGGTATAGCGTCTTTTTTTGGAGTCTATCTTGGAATACTGAAAAGCTGCCACATTTGGCGAATATCACTTCCTTTAACGACTTCTTGAAACCTGAATTCAAAAACCAGCTTGTCCTAACATATCCAAATGATGATGATGCTGTTCTCTTTGCTTTCTATCAAATGTGAGTTGTTTGTGCTTTATAAACAGAAAAGAGGTAGCTAACAGAATATGAACAGTATGGAAGTACTTGGAACCAATTGGTTTGATGATCTTTTGAAACAAAATCCTCGATGGGTTCGTGGGACTGCCACACCTCTTACAATTCTGAGCACAGCCAATTACACTCAATCAGTCACATTTACAAGTTTTGGCGGATTTAATCCAGGCAAAAATGTCAAAGTTGGATTCCCAAATGACGCAAATTTTGTTAGCTGGCCTCAAACAGCTGCAATCCTGAAGAATGCTCCACATGTCGAAAGCGCAAAGCTCTTCCACAACTATCTCTTAAGTTCTGAATACCAACATACTGTCAGCTGGAGTGTCTTACAGGGCATTAGCCCTTCTAACTCATCTTATCCTGACATAATGCATATGCCACATACAAACCCAACGACTTTTGCTAGGTTTATGAAAGATCGTGTAACCGTGGAGCGTTTGAGATTTTTCTTCGAGAGTCGCTTAGGCACAGCGCAAGGGTTAAGTCCTTTGGATGACGATATTTAAATAGCAACTATATATATAATAGTGATTGACAGAAATTGTATCATTCAATTTCATATATACGGTTAATATTTCTATTATGTTATGTTATATGCTCATAGTAAATTAAATAAGAATTTATTAGCATACTGTGATGATTAGTTATATTGTTACGCCAAATAGGGGAAAAGATTAGGTTAATAATCGCAATTGTAGCGCTTATTGTAACGGAACCAGCTGCTTATAAGGGCCTGGATTCAACTAGTTACGAGGAACCAGTTCATAACAATAATATAGCGCGAATATGCTATAATATAGCGCTTTGATATTATAACATAGCAGTATGCATGATCATGTAGCAGTCGTGCACTATAATATAGTAATAATGCATTACAATGTAGCGTATTATTGCTATGATTTAATAAAAATATAGCGCTTATTATTACAAAATGAAATAAATAACTACAAGCAAGTACTTTAAGCCACTTTACTAAAAATTACAATTACATAACTTTTAGCTATAAAAGTACAAAATCTATGGTTTGGATACGTTTTACGCTACGTTGGATACTTGTAAAGCCGTCCCATATTATAATACCCGAATAATATGATATCATTTTGATTTTACGGGTTAAGTAATTTCAAGATAAGTAGCTCAATTTTCGAGAACAACTTGGGATTCGTAATCGTGCTACTACTCCGCTCCCTCTGTATTGATTGCCATCGTGGCATTTGCCATCTTCACTCCAACGTGCCACCTTCCCATTCCAGGCCAGAAATGTTGCTGCTCGCTAACAGGATTTCCATTTTTATCGTGCTGAGACATGTCGATTGAGATTAAAGATGTATTTCTCCCACTCATGATTGGTGTATAGGCGCACCAGCGATCAGTGCCTGGAAGCTCGCCTTGGCTGCCTTTCCCTTTTGGAAGCGGAGGGTGAACAGCCCTCGCACTCATGCCGACAATATTAAGCCAAGTGGTCGAAAATGGAAATGAAGGCATAAATCGAATTGCCTTCATTGTTGCCTGAAAAAATGGGGTTGAGCTGGCCGCCGCTTCCGTTTCGTCACCAGAGGTGTCGTGAGGATATACTCGTACAGTAAGAGACTTATCGGGCTTCTCTTCCCATTCAAATCGAGCTAGATGTTTTGGAATATTCCAGTCTAATTCGTGCACGTGTTAGCCATGGTAGTCTAAACGATTCTTTCGACCATACGGCCGCCTGTGCTGCGGTCGCGCTAACGTTGTACAGAGACCTACTTGCTCTGCCGTTAAAACAGGTATCTTTTTGCGAGACATAAATTCGCGATATCTTGTAAGCTTGGCCACTTTCGTGCTTGCTATCGGCGTCTTGCTTGGTCCATTCAAATTTTCCTGGTACAATGGCGAGCTCATCGTACGAACCAACTGGAGATTCATGGTACCTGATGATCTGAATCATGGCAATCCCTCCGACCGGACGGCTAACCGTAGTATTGGCATATTGGGAGGCTAATTCTAGCGGCGAATACGCAATTTCGTATGGGAAATGTTTAACTTGTGAATCCGAGATCCAGTATGCCAATGTGTATATATCTCCAGTCAAAGTCCATGGAGGGGGCACAATTGCAATGGGGTTAGTCATAGGCATACTGATATTATTGAATAGTAGATTAAATAAGAAAAGTAATAAGCTTTAAAGTAAGGCCCCGAATACTCTTTTAAATACTAGCTTAAAGCTAAACGCATATAAATAAATATATAATAGATAAAGTAAAACAGTCAAAATAATAATAA
>JARFTM010000160.1:0-71851 GCA_030278935.1 Trichoderma polysporum | reverse complement strand
TGTGATAAAATTGGTGTAATAAATTGTGCCGCTTATTGTGGTGTTTCGCGGATTTTGTGGCCAACTAGAAGGCTATCGCCTTCTAGTTGGATACTGTAAGCCCCGCTAAAAGTTATACCAACGGGTAGCTGTCATCTGCGTGGAATTGCCAAGTTCGGTATACCCGCCGGGTTTCTACCAGTTGATAGAGACTTTACTCTATACGGAAGACTGAAGAGTTGATCACTATTCCTTTCGTCCCTTATACAATATGGAGTCAAGGGGTTATTCTGCCTCTATCCGACAGCTGAGGCTGCAAAGAAGGCACAGTCGCTTTTTTTGTGGCTGCCCTTCCCCCACCCACTCCCGATAGCGGCGCATATCTTGTAATAAGTCTTCTTTCTCAAAAGCATCCCAAGAATAGCCTCAATCACTGCAGTCAAATAATTCTGGTAATACTATGAAGAAAATAAGATGTCGGTATTAACTATGATAAAATGATACAAAGAAGAAAGAAGAAAGAGAAGGGAAGGGAAAATGATCACAAGCTGACGACTTTTGGGGATATGCCCTAAAGCGTGGGCCACTTTACCTACGGCGTTCCAGGCGCTAAATCGTGATTCAGCAGTGAACCATGCCCCAAGTTTCGCTACGTGAGTATATAGGCGACCTGTCTTCCACCCAGCTTTTGTGCACTGAGCACAGTGATAGACATCATTTGCAACTCACTTGACTGAATTATATCCTACTTTTTTTTCTTACTCTTTTTTTTGGTACCGACCCTCTGCCTGAAGCGCAATGAATCGACTCGGCTTGACCGCTCCTGATGAGCTCAGCCCCGAGCAAAAGCCTCTTTATGATAGTATCAGCGAATGTGCCAGTCAGATTCCGTTGGTCTCCTCTTTCCCTTTCATTAAGATTGTCATCGCCTTCTAACAAACAAATGTCAGATTTATCACCAAATATCCCACTGGCGAACTTGTTGGAGCATTTGGCCCACTACTTCACAATCCCTCCTTTGGTGAACAGTGGTTCAAGCTTGACCGCGCTGTCTCTTCACTCCCTGCTCTATCACCGACTATGAGGGAGGTTGCGATATTAGCTGTTGCTTCACGCGCTCAGTGTGCATACGAAATATATGCTCACCTAGTTATGGCGGGGATCAGGGGCATTACAGAAGAACAGAGCCAGGATCTCATAAGTGGGAAATTTCCGGAGTCATTGGGAAGAGACGAAAAGGTGGTTTGGGAAGTTGCTAATGCTCTAGGAAATCCTGGGCCTTTGGAGCAAAGAATTTGGGACATGGGAATGCAGACGATTGGAAAGGAGGGTATGGTGACTCTTGTCCATGTGGTTGGATTTTATCAATATATTTCAGTGATTCTGAATGGATTTGACGTTAAAGTACCGGAGTCGAATTGAAGCATGTTATGTAAAAGGATTGAAAATAGTACTAATACGAGCCCACGCCTTTTTACTTTCTTGGCTGTCTACTGGAGTTAGCCGCAACTTTCATCATATGATTCGCATTTACAAAAGAGATACAAATTAGTCCCATGCTTGATATTCTCAATTAAGCAGCAAATATCAACATCAGAGCCAGGCGCACTGTTCAAGTCTCCCCACAAGCCGACAAATTCGGACTTTTAAGTGGGATGCATCATCATAATTACCCTTGAACCACCATTTAGAACCATTTTATCAGCATTGTATAACGCAAAGCTGAGTAAAATGCCAAAATCACGTAGAATTATGAGTACGATGTAAATCTGATTGATGCATTCCGAGCACGTTCATAAGAGAAAATAGACACTCTGTATAATGTACATCATTGCAATAGGTCAGCGTGCTTGGTCATGCTATGGGTCCTACTTGCTGCCTAGAGCTGAAAAGAAAACCAGAACTACGAAAGTTGCGAATAGAGCCACAACATTGTTTTGGAATGTAGAATCTAGCTTCTCGGAGACTTCGGGTTAGTTTATGGCGTAGCTCAGGTCAATGTTGTCGACTTTGGTTGCCATTCAACCTCAGAGAAGAAATTACATCTCTGAGGTCTCATCTCGTTCTCTTTCTGTTAATTGATGCGCCTGATAGCTATAATCATTTGACACATGATTTAGCCACTGTACCCACGTTCACAGTATGAACGCCAGACTGGGCACCTACTTCCTATATAGAGCAATAACGCGAAACGTTGCCAAATAGTCATGATATGCTAAAAACGAGATAAAGTATATACCTAAGGTAGTAGCTGTTCTACCTGCATCAATAGCAGAAAATAATGCCCCTCACTGTCCATTGCCTCCAATAAATTTTCGGCATGTTGGTGCGGCTTGCAGTGGCAGAGCGCTGGTGGGCTGCGAAGCTAGCGGTCTCGCCTATTGGTCAATAGTAGCCAGCGGGGGGCTATCGGACTTGGGTCTCCAACGGAGCGTGTTTTGCTGTCGCTCTCTACATATTCTTAATCTCTTAATCCGGCCCAACGGAGTTTACGCTGAGCTGTGTGATACTGCTAATATACAGCCTGTTGACGCAGCGTTCTGGCAGTATCCCAGTTTCTACAACCTTACTGAAGGACGATCTAATCCGTGAAAGCCATTTTATACCTATGCCATTAATTTCTACCCGCTGAAGACAAAGCTACAAACGCTTCCGGCCGATAGACCTCCTCTCTTCCCGCTAGTTCGTCTGGGTTTGGTCATTTTAATGTCAGATTATGACGTCGAAAATGGGCTCGAGTAACACAGTAGGACGAGGAAAAGGGAAGAGATGTAGGTCCGGATGCTGGACATGCAGAGAATCGGGGTACAAATGCGACGAAGCGAGACCATTTTGCGGTCGCTGCGTAAGGTTGAAAAGGTCATGCCAAGGCTATGGATTGAGACTGAAGTGGCGCCATCACAAAGATCCAAGCAGCAGGGAATGCCTTCCATCTCAGCATGATCATAGCCGCGGCGAAGCACAACTGGAAAGGGGGGGTTTTCCAGCACTATCCACCATTACTTCGCCACATACAGACAATGCTGCCGTGTCACCACAGTCACATAGTGCCATGACACCCGAACCTTCCACTTCAGATAATTCGATGTCGGACAATATTTCCACGCCTACTGGATACAATCTATGCGTCTTCCCGTCTCCAAAGAGCGTCCAAGGTCTAGACGATGATAACTCATGTGAAACTCCCTTGAGAAATGGACAAAAATCCGATATTGTTTGGGAAGAGGAGCAGCTATGTGGAATTGAGATTCCACATAGTCAACCTACATACTGGACTCCTTACTTATCTCTTGATAATTACCGCCTTCTTCACCATTTCAATACCGTTGTTTCTGCTTTAATTTCGGTCAAGCCTATTGATAACCCGTTCCAGAAGCACTTTACCAGCATGGCTTTGCAAGAGGGCCCTTTACAATCTGCCATCCTTTCAGTAGCTGCCAGTCATTTAGCAGCAATCTCGCCCCAAAAAGATTCAGAAATTGTTGCCAGTAAACATCACCAGATCGCCATACAGTCCCTGTCTTTGGCCCTGAAAAGTCCTGTTGAAAGACTCTCGGATACGGTTCTTGCGGCTGTTTTGATGTTACAAATCAGACGTCAGTTTGTAGGCAATGTCGATGAGGCAGATGAATGCCATCTTTCCGCTGCCAGAGAACTTATTCATTTACGTGGGGGCCTGCCTGCATCGCCAACATCATGTTCCCGGTTCCTGCTCAATATTTTTAGTTATCATGACATACTGGGCTCCGTTGCTCACGCAAGAGCGCCTTTCATTGTAGGGCATCAACAACTCTACTCTTATGACACAGCTCCACTCTGGGGTGGTACATTGGATATTCTCCATATAGCATCAGGTATCAGCGTGTTACAACCGATGAAGAACGGCACCACGACTGCATCATATGAGGAGACACAATGTTTGATTCAAACACTGGAATATAAACTCGAAATGTGGCGTGCACCTGACGATGCTGCTGAAAAAATTGATCTTGCAAATACGGCGATTGCGTACCACGCCGCGGCCTCAATTTATTTATTCCGAGTGGCATACAATATAGGCGCTCCGCACCCACGTACCTTACATCGCGTCCGTCTCTGCCTGGATGCGCTAGCTAAAGTCCCTATAAAGTCGCCATGGGTGTCTATGCATGTTTGGCCACTCTTTACCGGTGGATGCGAAGCCATCGATCCGCAAGATCGACTATTTGCAGTCCAGCGATTTGAGGAGATGTATAAGTGCAGGGGAATGTCTTCTCTTGTTCGTGTCCGCGAAGCTATGGAAACAGTTTGGAGGTGTAAGGATTTGGAAGGCGGAGGTAGCCGGCCTGACCGTATGGTTAAGTTAGGATGTCTTGAGGCCTTAGATCACTTGGGCCTTCGCGTAGACCTAGTCTGAAATCTCAACCATAAAAAGTAAATTCCGACAAATGGAAGCGACTTATCTCAGGAATGACACAGCTATGGGTGTTAACAGAGAAATGTAAGTGTAGTTATATGTATTATAAAGCTCGTCTGTATTACTTCTCTTTTCAAAAAGCAATTTCTTATATATATATATATATATAGATGTTGTAATATGTTTATTGAGTTAGTAATCAAGCTATGTTATAGTCTCCATATCATATACCAAACGTAAATTTGTTATGAGTAATCCTATTTGCACCGTAGCATATTCCTATTTGAACCGTAGTGGTCCGTGCACCCAGATTTTCCAAAACCACCTACATATTCACTTACAAAAATAAGAGCTTAAATAAAATAAATAAAATATTTTAAAAATATTATTGAATTATTTATTATATAATTTACTAAAAATCATCTTTGAATTTTAATTTAGATTAATATTTAAGCTAGCACTTTTAAAAAACTTTACTTAAAGATTATATAAGATATATATTAATTAAAATAAGTGCATAAATAATTTTTATATATTTTATATTAATAAAAACTTACTTTTATAATTCTTTTTAAATAAATATTTATAAGATATTAAAAATTTAACTCTTAATAACTTAACTTTTATTATTATTTAATAAAGCTATTGTTAAGTAAAAAATATTAAAAAAAATGTAAAATAATCTTTAATTATTAAATTATAATATAGTATTTTTAAAAATATTTATATACCTTTTTAAATAGAAGATTCTGCTATTTTAAATTACAGTATCTTTTGAAAATCTTGGGAAGTGTCTGACGCACGGACCACTACGGTTCAAATAGGAATATGCTACGGTGCAAATAGGATTACTCTATATATATAATAGAAGTAATATGAAAGACCATAAAGCACGTCTATCTCTTCACGATTCGAATAATGACCAAAGTAGCTACCAGAATAAATGTTTGTCGAACCAACTAAAACTAAAATAAAACTGTAATTAATACAACATACATTATTTCCACCCCAAGTAACGAGATTACCATATTCTAGACAAAATCGCAAGCACTTCAACCAGAAATTAAAATCTTCCAACCATCATACTACTCCTCACCAGTCTTTTGCCGTTTCCGTGTCGATCGTCGAGATGGAGCTGTTGCTTCCGCAGTTTTTTCTGTAACTTTGCGTAATGTGGCTACTATCGCCTTTGTTGTCCTCTTTACTGTTCTCTTTACTGGCTGAGACGCAGCTGCTGTTGTCTCAGCTTTCTTGATAGTTTTCTGTGATCTCTTCGTGGCAACGGGAGTTTTCGTCTTTGAACTGTTGAAAACAGAGGACGGCTTGCCCTTTCTTTTTCTCTTACCGTTGGTGTCCTTGTCTGATTCGACATCGTCATCATCATCATCTGAGTGCTGGACGTCGTTCTCTTGACGATATGTCGGATCAGGCAGCGCCTTCAACTGGAACTGCTGGCGTGCTCTCCCAGCGGCCGGGGTATCAACCACATCGGGTGCTACCCAGCCGCTAGGTAAAGGAGATGGTCCCCTGAATGGCGGCCAGGGAATGCTCCACCAGTCCCTGTTGTCGTCGTTGTTCGGGTCGGAGCGGTAGTAGGAGCCGTTTGCGTTGGAGGCGTTGAGGGGGTATACGGTGCGAGCATACACGGGATATCTCCTTAGGAATTTCCTTCGTAGAGTGGCGAGGGGTTTTGGCATGAGGCTTGATGGGATCCAGCCGCTTCGGTTGGGTAATCTCTTAATTGAGCCGATTCCACGACGGATCCCACAACAACGGCCTGGGTCATAATGAAGCTGTAAAGAGTTTAGTTATCGGGATGTAAGAAGAAGTTGTTACTGTGGTTTAGGGAAATCTCATACCTCAATTTCGCTCTTCCTTCCAAGAGGGGACCTATCCCGTTTATGTCTTTTAGGAGCTTTGCGGAAGCACTTTGAACAGTAATACTCCTCAGACGGTTCGAATTCCGGATTCTCAGGCCCAAGCAACCTCTGCCAATTTGGCGATGGAGAACGTCTAGGTGGTCTGGAACGCTTTCCATCTTCATCGCTCTCACTATCTTCATCGTCGTCGCTGTTAAGTTTATAATTGTGATCGCCTTGTCTTCCACGCCTCTTCCCTCCTCGTTTACGGCGTTTTGGCCTCGAGGGATCTCCTTGGAGTTCATCTTCTGACTCTTCGCCATCCGATTGCTGTGTATATTGTTCACTGCCGCTGTCCTCGTCGAAATTTGATCCCTTGTCCGAATTGGACTCTGAAGCACTGGAACCCTGATGCGGGGGGAACTCGGCCTTCTTTTTAGTCATTGGCCCAACTGAGTCTTTTTCAGTCTCTTCTGCTGGTAAATCCGGGTTTGGCTTTTGACTTGGGGATCTACTTGGAGGATTTTGTTGTAAGGCGTTATCGAGGAGCTCTGTAGAAGGTACAGAAGATGCATCAACCGTGCCCTCAGAGGTGTTTGTGGGCAAGATGTCTTTGAGAGATTCTTGGTTGTGACGACCATCATCCGGATTAGGAATCAGAAGTTGAGAGGTCTCCTGGTCAATTCCTGTAACTTCTGCTGCTGCTTGCGGTGCGGCACTGGTGTTCTCAGCCGAAGAACCAGTTCTCGCTCGGCCACGTCTTCTCGCCCTGGATCTTCTTGCTTGCCTTGTTTGTCTTGGCTCTTCATCGGAATCCTTCAAAGGTTTCTCTTTTTCATTTCTTCCTTTCTTCTTGAATCTCATGGAACCAGGGCTGGCTGTGTTTACCTGAAGTCGAAGATTACTCTGTTGCTGGTTGAACGCCGCGATATCAGGCCGTTCAAGCAGACGCCTCGTGTTCGAGCTCTTCTCGTAGCAGGCAACCATATGAGCTGTGTTCCTATTCCAATCCGCCTGAGTCTCTATGCTTCTAAACTCTTCACCACAATAGAGACAAAATCTGCCAGACAATGCGTTGAATCCTCTGCATCCTTTCTGATGTTGGTCGCGTCCATCCTGTGGCAGACGAGACATGTTGAATCCACAACGGGAACAATGAGGGCCATTCGTGTCATCCACTTTATGTGAACAATGGGTCAGCTGTCCGTCTGATTTGCAACTCGTTTTGGCGTCTATTGAGCTTAACCAAATATTCTTGCCGCAAACGGTGCAGAAATTGCACTTTGCGCCATTGAAGATACCTGGCTTGCAGTGACCATCATGGTGCGCTCGTTCAGTTCTGTTGTAGTAATTTGCATCACGGCCACAACGATCACAAAATCCAGGGACCCTATCACGGTGAGGTTCTTTCGATTCATATGTATCGATGGCCATGTCTTCAGACACCAAAGGCAAGGCTGATTGCTTATGGTTGCTTTTAACTCTTTTAAGGGGGATGGAAACAGTTCCTTCTTCATCAAATCGCCTGATAGTTGCTTTGTTAACCCCTAGCGCTTCCATGAGCTCATCTTTATGATTTTTTCTCATATGATGATGGATCTTTGCTGCGTCCCAGTGTTCGAGTAGCATTTCATCACACCACGTACACTTTCGTGCCGTATGGAACGCTTCAAGGTGTTTTGCTATGGTCTTTTCATTATCAAGTCGATAGGCAAAACGGCAACCGTCATACGGGCATATTGCTGTCCGATTTAAACAAAGGTTTCGCAAATCCCAAGTAACTCGTTGAAGCTCTCCTTGCTCTGTCGGTGTTAAGATGGCTTTGCTGACCATCGGCATCCGGGGTCCAGTACGGAGCATGTGTTCAGAAGGTGGCGCATTCATTGGAAACTGAATACCAGAGTTGGCTGGCCAGGGAATCAGTCCGTAGTTCTCAAAGATGCTGGGTTGTACTGCCCACGTTCTTTGTCGCATTTCGCTACCGCTCGCTGCATTCTCCCTAGGAGGTTGATTTTGAGCCCAGCTGGTATGGCTCGCTTCTATGGGCTCTGCATCTTCTATTAATACCCTTGGAGCATCTACCTTCGTCGACTCGGTAGCAATTGTATCTTGAATAGCCTCTATTTTCTCTTCCCATTTGACCCTTTTCTTCTCAGACTTGTTTGTAGCTTGGGCCTTCACCACGAGTCCATATCGTGGACCCCAGATGTCAGTCTCATGAAAATGGGATCGCCAACTCCATCTACTCGAATCGAGAATTTTGATGGTTGCTGTAGGAGACGTAATTCTGGCACGAATACGAAACCACTCTTCGTCTGTGGTTTTGGGTCCGATGAAGAAGCATGGTGCCTCAATCTTCTCAATCTCAGATTCTTCTTGTATCTTGGGCTGGATGCTTATAAAGGCTTCCCCGCTGCTCACGTCCAAGACCCGGCTTGTCTCAAATCCGGCGAGTCGCATCAGCTCGAGCACTTGGGCTCTGAATTCTTTCGCCGTCGAAGATAAAGGTGGCATCTGAACGTAATACTCAGCTGTATCATCTCCGTTGGGCCCTTGCATATAGAGAAAGGTTTGATCCTCATCCCACTCAGGGTATAAAAGAACAAAAGGATTTCCTGCAGCAATGATTTGGGACAGGGCTGAAGAATAGCCAATCTCAGAGTTCTGGGAGAGATCATCAGACATTCGGATGGAATAATACTTCTGATTCCTGCTGATATCGGGCCCTAATGTTGCGCGGCCGTCAAGTAAGCGGACATATTTGAGGTGCTTGGCGTTATCATTGAAAGCTGTTGATACCATCCGTCGGATGATATCTAATGCTTTGGTGGTGCCGTCATTGCTACTCCAAATACGTGGTGGATTGTTGGTGTTAAAGTCACTGGGCAGTACAAAGGCAACTTCATTTTCGTCGAGTTGAGTGCATCTCAGATTCGAAGGCTTCCCATCGCCATTGGGGATCAGTGACAGTATGTCGGAAGGGTTAGTTGCTGAAAGGCCGTATACTGGAGCAGCATTATCGAAGCTAGCGCTAGGTTTGCCCAGCCAGAAAAAAGCGTGATGAGAAGAACTCTTGGGAGGACCTAAGAGAACTTCAAAGGCGGTTTTGACGTAGGCGTTGTATTGATCGGCATCCCATTCATTCACTTCCTCTTGGGATAGCTGCGAGTCACTGGATGCTGGGAACGTCAAGTAACAACATGAAACAGGGCCATTTATTTTTTCAGCTTCCTCTCCGTCAGGAGTCCATGTGACCAAAGAGACGCTCGTGCCGAATTGTTCCTCACTGGGTTGCCAGTGGTCAGGCGTAGACTCCTTTTTCAATTTGATAAAGAAAGAGGACTGTGCCTTTGGAGCCTGTTCTGTGATGTAATTCAGTGTTGCGCTGTCGAGCTTTAGAGGAAGAGAGTCATGAATTATATCGACCTTGTTAGACAAGCCGTCGAAGTGCACGACAGAAAACTTCTTGTCATCTTGAGGCCCGAGGGAGAGCAATCTTCTGATGGCGTCCTCGTATGTCTTTTGGTCTCCTTGGATAAAAGGTACAAATCCCTGGAAGCCGTATAGATTGATCCTGTTTCCATGCTGAGAACTAGTAGTTGTCTCTTCGTTGGGATTGAGATTATCACCATCATCAATTTCTTTCAGGTCAGTATCGTCAGCCTCGTTGACTTCCTCTTGTCTTTGGAGGCTGTCATTTTGTTCTGTCGTGCCCTCTTCATTGTCACCATCTTCTTCGTCGTCTTCGCCGTGGCTTTCGTCGTAACTTAGGTCGTTGTAATCTCCCTCGGCCCAGTCGCTGTCGTCATCCGCTCCACCGCCTCTAAGGCGCAATATCAGCTGTTCATCTTGCAAATGTTCATCTTTCTGAACTAGTCTGTCTCTCAAAAAGTCATCCGGGAGACTCGATAGCCAGTTCTGTGGTGGCCTCACGGGCACCGGATATGACCGATCCTCTTTCCCTAGATAGTTGTTAACAATAAAATCATCCAATGCCAAACAGATATCCAGCTCACCCATAAGTATTTCATTTCCCCAGTTACGTTCTTTATGTGCGGTTAGAAAATGCAAAGGCGGGTCAATGGCATATCGTGGTGGCTCCGGCTTTCGAATCTCCATTTTGTAAGTCATATCAGCCAATGTAAAATCTATTGGCTCGATGGGGAGTCCAAGATATAACATCGTTAATTTTGCAGGTATATCAGACGTGACGCCTCGAAACCGTCCTTGTAAGAGTGCGTAAAATCGGCGCGTATTGTCCTCTTGTATGGCTTTCAAGATTTTTGACTGGGATAGCATAAACAGATGAGCCTCATGCTGTGTAAAGTTGGATGATAAAATTTGACCAATCGTCTTGTCATCATCCGCAAGAAGCTCTTGAAACATCTTGTGTGCATCGATCCAATTTCTGTCGTTAGGCGAAACGGCGAGATCGATTCGCTCCTGAGCTTCGCTCTCAGTGATAATTGAGACGCATTCGGGGCCGCCTAGGAAAGTGTCTGCTATACCTGTGTTTGTATCCATGCCTTCTTGGCGTCTAAGAGGAAAACGGTCGCCTGTATATCGCAGTGAATGATCTGTGGAGTATGTCCAAAAAAAATAGAGAACGAGAAACTGCGTGATTTCACCCCATGTAGCGGTTGCACAAGGGTATCAGAGTATCAAATTGGGTAAACAGCGTTCAATTGAAATAGATGGATGAGTCAAATGGATGGTGATGTGAAGGTTTAAAATAATCCCTAGTAAATACACAGACTAGGTAGATCAAATGATATCTGTTTGGTTAAAGTATGTGAAGGGGGCCATATCTAACAAATGATATCTGTTTGGTTAAAGTATGTGAAGGGGGCCATATCTAACTATAGGTCTTGTTGGCCCAAACACAGATGCCCTTGTTCCAAAGCTATTGTGAATCACATCTCAAAGTCTCTTTGTTCTCAATGCATTTCAGGTGTAAGCCGTGCGCGTGTGAAAGGTCCTTTCAACTAGTGAGCTTCATCGAGATTCGATTGCTTTGTTTAGCTACAAAATTTATAGAATAGTCAATAATCTATATGTTCGCCTACTTCGTCAACCTAATACGTTGAGAGCTTTGTTCTCCCCTTATATCCTTAGTGTGTTTCTTTGTTAGTATTGAAAACGGCGATCAAGCTGAGTCCTCTCACTAGTCAGAATTCGTACTCAGCAGATGCACTGATACTTCAGAGCATTTCTAACAATCCTTTGATACCGTTTTCGGAATGTTTGAATCATTGAGCAATAGAAAAGGACAACCTCAATTAACTATAAATGTATGCGTATGTTGGTTGCATGTCTCAAAGCAATCATAGTTTAGAATTAGCTTGGTATCTTGCTAGCATCTAACAAAATACCGAATAGACACCTCCCACAAGCTCTTCAAATTGTATAACGCCCTGCGAGTTCTTTCAGTTTCTCTTGGAAGTCAGAAAAATAATTAATTGCCTGGATTATTTTGCCTTCACTTGTTCCAAAGCTGCTTCTGGTGAATGCAAGCCTCCAAGAGCTCTCATTTTCCAAAATAGTGGAATATATCTTCGCATCTAAGCTTCCCGTAGCTACTTCGACTTCAAAATACTCCCCTAGCTTTTTATCAACTGTGGAAGCGTCTAGACGAGATAGTTCTTGTAGTAAAATGGGAGAAATTGTGACGTGATGAACACCTGCCAGCTGCAAGACTTCCTCGACAGACGTAAGAGACGCAGCAAGAACACGAGTGCGATGATTGTTAGCATCGTAGTAAGCTTGCGCTTCACGACAGAATGCAAAGGCTTTGTTATGATCAATATACCTACAAAGGAGTTAGCATGATAATAGAGCGGCGTTGGTTGATACACATACCCTTTCTCAAAGTGAACTTTTAACTCGTTGATATACGGCGCAATATAGGTGCAGTTTGCATCAGATGCCAGTACCGCTTGTTCCATGCAAAACATGGTTGTCGCGAGAGTGGCTATGCCTTCTGCTTCCAAAACGCGACACGCCCTGAGGCCTTCCCATGTTGCGGGTATCTTGATACAGATACGCTTGATGTCAAAATCAGGTGCCAATCCTTGAAATATGGCAATAATTCCTTTTCGCGAATATTAGCTTTATTTTTCTCCGTTGCATCAAGTAGAGTCGACGTACGTTCAGCATTCTTCACCGTGGCCGTTTGTGAGTATGAAAGCTTAGGATTTGTCTGAATGTGTAAGTATCCCGTAACATAAGGAGCAATCAATAGTTGCAATTTAGCCATCTAAGATTATCAGCATAAATATCTAGCAATGATAGGGCTCTCTGCGTACCATAACTTCAACGACGAACTCGCTCAAAGGCACCTGGCCTCGGATCTCCCCTAAGTTGCTGATGGATTCGTCTATGCTCTCTTTTATTAATGATTCATGATGTAGACCTATTCCGCCAGTGGAAAGCTTGGTTAGCTCGAAGTATGCGATAGCCTAGATAGGTAGTCAGCGCCCTATTGCGGGATAATTAATTTGGGGTTCATTGGGCTACCTGGTTCGATGTACAATCAACGAAAGGCCCCAGACTCTTGGCCACTTGAGAATTAAGTTAGTCGTCTATTGAAATTACATTTTATAAAAGGTGTCTCTACCTTCGCTATCTAGTGTATCGCAGTCAATTCCACTGCTTTGCCGGAGAGCATCCAACAGAGACGGCATCTTGTAGACGAATACCACTGACGAGACGCTCAGATTTGAACAGATGATGAGATTTTTCAGACTTATAAGTCTAGAAGTTAACAATCCCAAGCGTCGATGACAAACCAAACCACGAGGTCTCGGCCCAGAAGCTACTAAATACTCGAATTGAGAGTATCGTTACTATCGTAGCTAGTGTGCTGCCACTCTTCAGCTTTGAGGGCCGCTTTCAAGGAAATGAGCGGATATCTTCACGCATCTGAGATACTATGCTTATCTAAAAAGAAGAAGAAAAGAGTTTCTCCCTAAAATGACGTCTTCATAGTCGGTCCAGTCAATATTCGATGAACCAGTTCTCCCAATATTACCTCAAGACGATCGGAGGAGGATAATCACGTGCCATAGCACGTGCCCCAATTAGATATCCGAACGCAGAGAAAACTCCAGATTATCAGCCGATCTGCGCTAGATCGCTAACGCTGCCGAGCTGCAAAACGACAAAGTCCGCTTTGCGTGTTAGAGAATGGATTGAACCTGCGTGGGACGCCATGCGCTCTGATACTCGGCGATTATGCGGTCACCATTGGTCATAGCTCTTGCTCCGGAGCTTCAATTACTGGCTAGGCGCAGCATTCGAATACCACCATCACGAAGATGGCTCTCTACGAGCCCGAGCTTGAAAGCTCCTCGAAGCTCGATTTCAGTGTTAAACACTTCTTTTTTCCTCCAGAACCACCTTTTCGAACGATCCAGCTGTCTTGAGTCTATAATATCGAGGCGCAATTCCAGAGCAACCTCAACCTCATCGACCCCACCACAAAAGGCTGCATCGCAAACGCCTCAATCAATCTCAGATCTCGCTCCCCACCGCCGACGACAGGCCCGCAAGCAAGCTTCTCTTCAATTTACGTCCTCCGAAGCTCCTTTACCTCCCGATGCCTCCTCGCTCCTCACATCCGCCGCGGCGTCGCAGCCGAAGGATTCTTTCCGCCGAACATTTTCTTCATACCTGTCTCTCACAAAACCCCGCCTAAGCTTCCTCGTTGTCCTGTCGGCCATGGCACCGTATGCGCTATATCCGGTTCCTGAAATGCTGATGCCGACAATGACTGAGACGCCAAGTCTAAGCCCATTGACGCTTCTATTTTTAACAACTGGAACTGCACTCTGCTCCGCAAGCGCCAACACGCTTAACATGCTTTACGAGCCGTCCACCGATGCCAAAATGACAAGAACAAGGAATCGACCGTTGGTGAGGGGTCTGATTTCAAACCGAGCAGCTGCCTTGTTTGCCATCTTCTGTGGAGCAACCGGCGTGGGCGCTCTTTATTTTGGTGTTAATCCCACTGTCTCATTCTTGGGTCTTTCAAATATTGTCCTTTACGCCGGCATTTATACGCCATTGAAAGCGGTAACTGCCTTCAACACATGGGTCGGTGCACTCGTTGGTGGAATCCCACCTTTGATGGGCTGGGCTGCCGCAGCCGGCGAAGCCGCAACAGAGGACGGTTCTTGGAGGGAGCTGCTCCTGGCTAGTGACGGATCTTCCATTGGTGGATGGCTGCTTGGTAGCCTTCTCTTTGCATGGCAGTTTCCACATTTTATGGCTTTGAGCTGGGGTGTTCGCGAGGAGTACAAAGCTGCCGGTCTGCGCATGCTCGCATGGACAAATCCGGCCCGAAACGGGCGCGTCGCCTTCAGATATAGCCTTGTATTCTTTCCTTTGTGCTTCGGTCTTTGCGCAGCTGGCGTGACGGATTGGTATTTTGCCCTTACTAGTATGCCCATCAACCTCTGGCAGGCTCGTGAGGCTTTCCGCTTTTGGAAGTACCAAGGGCACAAAGGAAGCGCGCGGGGTCTATTCTGGGCAAGCGTGTGGCATCTCCCCGGCGTGATGATACTCGCACTACTACACAAAAAGGGCATGTGGAGTAGAGTCTGGAAGAGCCTGTTTGGAGAGGAAGAGGATGGAGAGTGGGAGGAAGAGGAGCTTGAAGAAATGGCACGCATGACAGCCGCAACAGCGGTCCAAAAAGGAGAGACGGCAGAACCAAGACGGTGACTTACTACCACCCCATGTAGGAATAGTTGATGATCTCTTTGTACAACTAGAAAAGGGAGAGATATGTGTTTGATATAGTGCCTAGGTGGCGCGTGTACATTAGAGACAATAGAGGCATCACGCAACATTGTTTGTACAATATATATAGATAGTATTGGGTACAATCGTCAGCGGTGATGAGCGAAATGAGAAGGAAAAAAAGTCATTTATAATTCTGTTCCACCAGATTCCTATGCATAAGGTTCCTCTGCCACTATTATACATCGTTAGAACGCTGCCTTCATCCCAAGACGTTCCATTTTTGCATTCTGACCCAAAAATGCCCATAAAATATTATCGAACAAACAAAAAGAAAATCCATCAAACAAACAATCTGTATACCTCGTACGCTTTTTTTTTGTTTTTGTTTTGTTTTTTGTTTTTAGCTAAGTAAGTAATTGAAAAGGAGAGGTTGAAAAACATTTTCCTATGCCGATTTTCTCCCCTCAACTCTGTTTTATCCTCGGGGCTTGGGGGATTAAGCGATGTTAAAAACGCCAGGTTAACGCCATTAGTGTGTCATCGATGCCATAAACAACCATATAAAGACAGAAAATGAATGGAGCCATAGCTCATGTGTAGTGTCAAGCATTGATAAATGCGAGTTTTGGGTGCCGCTGCGGCGAAGAGTCAAAAATAAAATGAAGGAAAGGGTAGTACAACAAGAAAAAGACAGAGGGGTTAGGGAAGGGGGATAAAGATGAATTAACAACCAAATAACGCCTTGATTACAAAAGATGGTTTCAAGAGACATCTCACATTCTGCCCCCGTTGGGACGATGAACGAGAGATTCCATGCCCCTATCGGCAGACAGTCGTTGACTATCCAAGTATGGGCTGCTGTCTTGACTGGTTCCGGTGCCTCCGCGGGACACATATCCGTGGCTCATACTCGCGGTAGAGCTCACACTCGAGGAGTAGCCGTGGCCACCGTAATAGGGCGCTCCCATGCTGTAGGATGCTTGGTGCTGCTGAGGGTGGAGGTGAGAGTGAGAGTGAGGTTGGAGGTGCTGCTGGGGCTGCTGCTGTTGCTGGTGGTAGCTGGCGGAGCTGGAGTAGGAGTGGGTGCCGGAGGAGCTCGTCGCGGGGCTACTGTAGGATGCGTCTAGTTCATCAACGGGGGTCAGGCCGATGCCGGAAATGCCGCTATCGTCGTCATACCCTGTGAGTGAAGCTCCCGTCTCGAGACGGTCACGACGAGAAGCTGCGCGGGCTGCGCTCTGGAGGTTCTTGAGACCGTTGGACATGCACTAAAGAGTGAAACGGAGACAAGATGTTAGCAATAGTGCATAAGAAATAAATAGGAAGGGAGGGAATGGTGACAAGAAGGATTAGTCTTCTCCTACTATGTCGGTGTAAAACACAGGTGGGAGAGATGCAATAAGAGGATGAAGAAGTAAATAGAAGAGTGGCTGTTTGTGCATACCTTTGCCTCGACAACGTTCCACTTCTCTCCAGTTCGAGCCGCCAGACCGCTCCAAATCTCCTTGCGCATGCTCATATACTCCTTGGCCAGGATCTGCATCTTGCGAGTATCCCAATCATCGGCTCCTCTCCTCTCCATCAGCCGCTCATGGCGCTTGCGGCAGGCATTGGGCGTCTTGGACTGGAAGTATTGGTCCTTGATCTGGTTCCAGTTGAGGCCTTGCATGCGAGCCGCGAGGAGCTGCTGGTCATCATGTTGGCTCCAAGCTCCAGAACTAGGCCGGTGCTGGGATGGCTGAGACGATGACATGGGGAGAGTGGGCGAAGGGGCACTGGTAGAGTATTGTCCGTATTGCGGTTGTTGAGAAGGATGAGAGAGCGGCGAGGGAATTGTCATGGCTGAAGAAGGAGGAGGAGGGGCATAGTAGGTGTCTTGCATCATCCGTTGCTGAGGGTACATGGAAGACGACGGCAGGCCGGCTGGGAGGCCACCGTAGCCCTGCTCAACGGAGTTCTTGGTGTGTCTCGGCATTTTGAAGTAGTTGTCGAGCGGTTTTGGTTCGGTAGGAGAAAAAAGATAGTTGCAGCGGGTGGAGAAGTTTGATGATATGCAAATGATAGAAGAGATTGATGCTTGGATGAGGTGATACGAGACCGGCTCGCTAACCACGAAAATGAAACAATTATTGATTAAAAAGTTGAATGACTGGCGGAGGTCCTCGCGGTCTTGACCGAAGTGGCCTGCAGTGCGGTCTACCGTGAGGGTCTGGTCCTTGTAAGAGGGGGAACAGCGCCTCGTCGTCTGCAGGGGGAAAAGCCCAAAAGATTGATGATGACAGCAGAGAATCTCCACAGCTTAGAAAAGAGAGAAAGGAGGCAGATGGAGATGCAACAAAAAAAACGAAGTAAACAACAAGGAGAAAAGAAAAGAAACAGATACGAAACAATTTGAGTGAACTTGAGGGAAAACAAAAACACATACAAAAAAAGACTCTGGAGAAAAAAGGAAAGGAGAGCAGGCTGCCGGGGGGGACATGGGCCTGCTTTAAGTTTTGCGATGCATCATCTGTCAGAGGCAAAGAGTTGAAGTCCAGTATGGCCTTGGGCGGCTGTTCGGATGAAACAAGACGACCTAAGCCCAATTGGACATGTACATGAAACAGAGCGCGTGTATCTGAAAAGTTCAGTCTGCCGAGAATGGCTCGCTGATATTGGTCGGCATGCAACTTACAATAGAGCCACGGGCGGTTAGACGACCATTTTTGGAAAAGCGGCTATCTCTGTCTAGGAAGGCTAGCATAGCTCTACGAGTCTCTCAGGCGCTGGGCCCTATGGAAAAGAACAGATGGAAAAGGAAACTTTGATGTTGCGTGAGCAGAAAGGGGAAAAAGGGCTGTCCAAGGAAGCGCTCGCCCTGATTTGCAAGGCGGCTAATAGATGGACAAGGTCAACATCAAACACGCCTCGGAAAGGTTCTTTTCTCTTCTCCACAAGCTTCTCTATTACTACCATATGGACCATTCAGCCGTCAACGTTGTATGGAGAACTCGCTGTCTTGCAGGAAATGGCATGTCCACGGTCCACTCTCGAAGCAAACATGGCGATGAACCAGGGGGACCAGCTGGGGAGGCGGCGCGGCTCGGCTGTGCTTATGCCCAGAGCCTGGCCGACAAAAAGACCAGACAATGACATCAAGCCATGCCTGAATAGCCCTTTGGCCCCTCCGATCCACGAATGGCGGCGCGAACAGGAAATGAGCGGGATCATTGCATTGCATATTTTCGATGGGCCAGCCCGGGAGGATCGCCGTGGGGGATGTTATGATCCTAGCCGCCAAACGCCGACTGCGCAAAACATTCAGATCATGCGACGCACGGCGGTCCGTGGACGTCCATGGCCCATTCCGCACATGGCAGATGCATGTCTTTGCAGGGGCCTTGCCGCGCTGCCTTGCCCTGATGATCCAGCTGTCGCGGACTTTTTTGGTGCAAGTAAGTTGGAGTTGGCGATATTAGGGAGGTGGACAAGCTGATGGAAGTTGGTTAGCAAAACGTGGAAAAGGGCTCCACTGACGGGAGATACGCCATTGGCTGGTGCACGGCTTCAAGCGCGCGTCAAGGTATGAATTACTCGATCTAAGCCGTAGATGGTCTTAGCCCATTCTAATTCGGGACTATTTTCTAAGAAGCGCCGCGCTAGGATCTTACCGCGCTGGTCTGATTGGCCGGCCGCGGCGGGTATTCTCTTTGTACCTTCTCGCCTGGGAAGCGGTGCTACGATACCTCGTCAAAACGGCTATTGTGAGGCCAGCAGCGGCCAGATCCACGAGAAGCATGAGATAGAGCAATTCTCTGCGGACTAAAGGCCGGCCGCGGAAATTGGCCATCGTGGGTGGCGGGTCATGAGGGCAGCGGAAACGTTTCAGAAGGACCTTGTTACAGACGGAAAGATTTGCCCTTCAGTCTAGAGCTGTTGGCCGTGACTGGATATGTGTCAGGCCCAACAGCTACAAAAGCGCGTAGTCTGCTGTTGGTTCTTCCGTGTTGGTTCCTCTTCTTTTTCGAGTAAAGAGTAATTATAGCATTCGCTTAAAATTACATACTCGTTAGATCGCTTGAGGTATCACGTCATTATTCCATTTATAGTAAATTTAATCTATCTCAATGACAGCTTACAAACGGTACAGGGCCAGTGTAACATGGCGAAATTACAGCTAGGCAAGAAACCGGGCGAGTGGGTTTTTTTAACCCGTCAACATGCGTTAATGCAATATGCTGCAGATGATGGGTTCTTTTTCTCTCCCTTTTTTCTTCTCCTCTGCGAAGTGCTGGCGTGTATAGACGATAACGGGCTGCTCTATCGATTCGCGTTATATGACAATATTCTGTGCCAAGAACTTTTCTTGCTTCACTGCTCACTAACCAACTTCACTATTGCCGGGGAAGACAATTATATACCTATCTACATTTACTATTCACTTCCACGCCCTTTCTGCAGCGCAAAACAGCGACTCTGTGCTTGAAATTTTTATAACTGTTTGCTCTATTTCACATCCATCACAGATTTTTGAGTTTACAAATTCATAAAACAAGTATTCTCTCAGATTTAGATACTGATGTTTCCATGTCGTAATAGAGAGATACTGTTACGATCGGCCGGTGCGTTCCCTAGAAATTCGCCACATCATACCTACCCTACAATTCGCGCATAAAATGGGCTTTGCGACATAGATTTCTTAGTAGAGCCTTCCCTCATAAGTTGCTTTGCATCTTTAGACAACATGTACCTAATGAGAAAAAAAATATACTCGGTGAATGAAACGGCATTAAATAGAGTTACGTCTGGTTGCCCAAATTTGGCCATAGCATTGTTAGAATCGCGCACTACTCACAATTCATTAGCAATATCCGCCCTTTAGCGTCAATTACCGCTAATAACTCATTCCTCTGAAAGTTAGTTGAGTAACCAGTTATAGCAATCTGCTCTTCCGACAACATTTCCCCCCCAGCTATACGTGCATCTCCTCTAGAGCCCACGTCAAGATCCTGCCAAGACGGTAAGACGGGTATCGCCTCAACGAACCCCCCCTTCAGCTCGCCCGCCAAAACTGTCTTCGCCACTACACATCCTAACGGTGGATCATCGCCACCATGACGATGAATGACCAATGGCGGGGAACCCAATTGAATAACTATTTAAAAAGAATCCGATATTCTCCTTTCCCCGCGTTCTAAGAGACGGTAGAATCCATCATCTGTGGGCCAGTCAAAGGGGATATACAGCACTTGTTATTAAAAGAAGGTTAAGCGAAGCCATGAGTTCAAACACCCTAGCTTACAGAGTCTTCGTATCCTTCCGAAGCACCGGGCAGTCGGCAATGAAATGCTGATTTCGGCACCAAACTATTAGTCATTAAAAGAGGCCGGCACATGGGTATGCATATCATGTTGATTCCGCACCCTTCCTCTCGCCGAGTTTCCCAATTTGGGCGGATACGTGTGCGCCAGATAAATGAAGAGGAGGGGGCGACTGCGGCTGACCTAATCCTAAGGCTGTACCGCAACATCGGCAAATATCTGGATTTCAATTAAAAAGACAACAGATATCAAAGAGCATATCAGACCTGACAATGCATATCTCCATAAAGATAGATAGATAGATAGATAAAGTCATCTATATGGGCGGTGGGTTTTCAGCGGGGGCTTCCGGGTGGTGGGACCAGGGTACGGCCGTTTTGACCAACTTGGGCTCCTGCTCGGCCGGAACAGCCCTCTTTTCTCTTACTGCCCGTATAAATGCGAGATGCGTCAATGCCGGAGACAGCACCGGCCGAAATCGCCGGGTTCGAGATATGCTAAACTATTAACGGGCATAAACCAGCAGCACGACTAAAAAAGCACCATCTCGACGAAAGGAGGGGGACTCGAAGTCCTCGCGCCGATCCATGGCCTTGAAGCCTCTCGGGGCTGGGACAACTGCGCTGGTTGCTTGGAGAAATCTGGGGAAGTCCGGGGTCACCCTGGCTTAGCACGGCCTTAGCATATCTTAGCAGTGCTTTAGCTCCTTTCATGTGGCTGTAGATGGACTATGTTATCAGCGCCCTTAACGCCCTCCTATCAGTTCCCCGTCGTTATCAGCTTCATCTGGTTACGTAGCGCACTGTGGCAACTTGAGTTCTTTTAGGTCGATTTTGGGGGGTTCTCCGGTATCATCTGCCCCTTCGTCTAAGCTGCTTATCGCTTAGAGTCGCCGGGCAGGGTGGGCGCCCAGATTGAAACTTGGGCCTTGCTTGGGAGAGAGCGATCGGGCTACAGGAACGATGGGAGATAAGCACGGTGCAGGGTGCGGGAGGAGGAGGAAGTGTGTGTACCAAGTTGAATGTAACCCATAGTGTAGGGATTCAAGACTGACGTGAGGAGAAGACAGCTAAATACCACATAACGTATCACGCGCCCTATCAGACAGAGCTTCTGTTGTTCCTTCCTCTCTTATTTATTATAATAATGCCCATGGTCGCTTGGAAACAATTCTCGTGTTCCGTCTCTCATTGATACGCGATATTTGATATCCTGAAACATCTTACCTCATCTCACAGGGCTGTATATACACGGCTGTGGGAATGTTACATTTACTATTCTGTTGTGACGACCTTTCTTACTCTTTGAAAAAGCACTTCACGCATTAAAAGAAAAAGAAGAAACAAAAATCATTCACCATGTCCAACAGCAGCAAAAAAGCTCCCAACATCATGAAGCTCATCGACACTCAAGACGACCTCGACAACGTCGACCAAGCCACTCGCGATGCCGTCGACCTCGCCGCCCTCGGCCATAGTCAAGCCCTCACCCGCAAGTTCGACATCTGGAGCATGCTCGCCCTTGCCTTCTGCGTCCTGGGCACATACTCCACCGAGGCCCAGGGCCTCTCCAGCGGCCTCACCAACGGCGGTCCCATTGCCGTGCTCTGGGGCCTCGTGGTCGTCACGATGTGCAACCTCTGCGTTGCCATCTCCATGGGCGAGCTCTGCAGTAGTATGCCCACGGCGCTGGGACAGGCGTTTTGGATCTCGCAGCTGAGCCAGACGCCGGTTGGGCGGTTCTCCGCCTACATGTGTGCGTGGATCAACACCTTTGGGTGGTGGACCTTGACGGCGTCTCAGAATGCCTTCATGACGGAGTTTCTGCTGGGCATGAAGGTCATGTTCGACCCAGACTGGGACGGTGCGAACAAAGGCTGGGTGCAGTTCCTCGTGTATGTGGGCATCACCATTGCCTTCACTGCCATCAACCACGTTGGCTGCCGCAACGAAAAGTTCCTTCCCAGGTTTAACAACTTTGTCGGCATCTGGTACGTCGGCTTGTTCTTCGTCATTGGGCTTGCGCTGCTCATCTCTGTCGGAGTCAAAGACGAGCTCAAGTACCAGTCGGCCAAGTTTGTTTTCGGCACCTGGATCAACAGTACTGGTTGGCCTGATGGTGTCACTTGGTTCATGGGCCTCGTCCAGGGTGCATATGGCCTCACCGCATTCGACTCTGTCATCCACATGGTTGAAGAGATCCCTGCCCCACGACGGAATGGACCGAAGACCATGTATCTATCCGTCATCTGTGGTGCCATTTCTGGATTCATCTTCATGGTCATCTGCCTCTTCGCCATCCAGAACTTGGACAATGTGCTGGACCCTCCCACAGGTCTTCCCTTTGTCGAGCTTCTACAAGAGACCGTTGGACTCAACGGTGCCGCTACCTTGGTTGCCCTCTTCATCTTCAACGGAATGGGCCAAGGAGTCAGCGTCTTGACTTCTTCCTCTCGTCTCACATGGAGTTTTGCCCGCGACGGCGGCATTCCCTTCGCCGCATACTTCTCCCATGTTGATCCTACATGGCAAGTTCCTACCCGTGCTCTGTGGCTGCAGGCATTCCTCATCAGCCTCGTTGGCATCCTCTACCTTTTCGCAAACACTGTCCTTGAAGCCATTCTCAGCGTCAGCACCATTGCCTTGACCGTCTCATATGGCATGCCCATTATTGTTCTGCTCCTTGTTGGCCGTGACAAGCTGCCACCAGGAGAGTTTAAATTGGGCAAGTTTGGTTTGCCTCTCAACATCGTCTCCATCATATACTGCGCCATCACAACGGTATTCTTTCTCTTCCCTACCGTTCCCAACCCTGCTCCGGCCGACATGAACTACGCCATTGCTGTTTTTGGCGTCATGCTCGTCGCTGCCATTGGTTTCTGGTTTGTTAAGGGCCGGGTTTCCTTTATGCAAATGGACGATGAGTTGGTTGGTCAAATTGTGCGTGAGACATCGCTTGATGCTCAGACAGTTCCATCGGTAGACCAAAAATAGGGCTGTACTATCACGATTTGCGGAGGCGTTTATTGGGGGTTTTTTTTTTGGTTTATTGTACCTGTTCAAAGGACGAGAAGAAAGTAAATATGGAGAGAGATTAAGCTTGAGGGTGGCCTATCCTCAATACATAGTTATGTACGAAGAAAATTTTGGCTACTCATAGTCTTCTTCATAGTGCAACTGGCAATGGGAAAGTTGGCAGCACATAAAGTGAGATTAATGTTCTTCTACGCTAGTAAAAGCAATTCTAAGCCTATCTTTTGAAAAAGAATTCGCTATTTTTCGGTTCATCCAGCATATACTCCGTAATAAGCCTATCTATCTTTTCATCACCACTTCTAATTGCTGTCGTACAGCTTACCCGCAAAATCACAAACTAAATCCAGCATAGAATGCAGCACTCCCTCCTCCGCCCAGAAGTGACCAGCCGATCCAATTTCATGTCCCTGGAACTGTGACCCCGGCTGCGAGCTCAGCCGTCCCACCCAAGCACGCAGCTTTCCAACAGGAACAAAGATGTCACCGTCTCCGAAGACGGCCAGGGTGGGATTTCGTACCAGTTTTGCCTCCACATCATCTTCCTGATGTGGCTTTCGCCTTGCGAATACCGACGGGACTAAGGACATGGTAGCAAGTTGCGTGACGAGGCCCTGCAGTGGAGACACGAGTAGATAGGCCGGCTGGGGGGCGATGAAGCCGTTTACTGGCGAGAGCTTGCCATTTGCCGGTGCTACCAGTGGACTAGATGATTTCTCGGAACTGCTCGTGGTCCTGTAAGCTTTCTCCTGTCCGGCTACTACGGCGGTGTGAGCCTCATGCAACGCTCGGTTCTGCTTTTCAGCCCAACTCTCAGCCCGCAGTCGTATTTGAGCAGCATGAGATCCACTGTCCGGAGAAGCAAAGAGCTCAAGGAGCTCGTTAAGAGGAGGCAGTTGCGCCGTTATCATAGCTCCGTAAGAGTAGCCCGCCATCATCAATAGGGGATGTTGGTTATGTAACAGTTTCAGCTCTGATGGCGGCTCTGCCACACGGTGATGAGGCGGATCAAGCCGATGAATGTAGTGTGTCATGAAGCCAACGAAGCTGGAATAATCATCGCGTTCCGGCTTTGCCGTCCATGACGTTCTTCCAGCAGATTGGCCAGCACCCCTACATCTCATTTGACTCCTATTAGCGCATTCGAGAACTACTACTACTGGTGGCTTCGGAGTAGAGGAGACAAAGCTCTGCACGCGTACCTGAAATTGAAAGTCCCAAGCAGATACCCCTTGCGAAGCAGCTGTTCGGCCACTATATCCAGCAATGGATCATCAAAGCTACCGCCCATAGGAGCATAGGGATGCGCAAAAATAGCGGCGTGTCGTTTCCAGGGCGCGGCTTCATGCTGCGAGCTGCTTGCACCTAAGAAAAGTGAATCTGGGTGATAGACTCGGCAGTCAAGAGCGGCCCCATCGTGGATGCTGGGGATGGTCAGCGTGAATGAAGGCTCGGGCAGCATCTTCTTCTTTTTCGCATTTTGAGCGGCGCGACAAAGAGCGGCGGTCGCCAGTGATGAGGGCGATAACAAGTTGTTGATATCAGTGCCTGGTGGGTCACCGTGTCACAGATGAAGTTCTGCTGAGGAAATTTGGGGAAGCTCCAATTATTCACCTAAGCTTCGCTTCGCCTTAGCCTTGATGCGACGCCACTTTTGCTTTGCTGGCAGCGATTGAGTGCCGAGGCACATGATTCAGCTATGAAGAATAGGTAGAAGGTAGATATAGATGAAAAGGCAAATTCGTGGTATCTTTCTATTTCGTAAAAATTCTTTCTAACATTTATTACTGCTTTTTCTTATTTCTAGCATCCAGTGCTTTTTGCTTCGCCTCCTGTATAAACTTCTTTACCTCATTAATAAGCCCCAAGAGAAGCGGCACAAAAACCGGTCCAAGCAACGGAAGATAGACGGCAATCTTGTGCTCATCTGGGAAATACAGCTGTCCCACCATGCTCTTCTCAAAGAAAGCCCTCTCTGCCTCCTCCTCAGCAATTCTTGCATGCTTCAAACCTTCAGGCCCACCAAGATCGGCGCAAGCTAGTTCCAGGTGGTGCATCGTCTTCGAGACACCATCTGCGACGTTCCGAGGAATCGAGATGGAAGGCAGCGCAAGTGATAGCCTCGCAAGCGACCCCAGAGTAGATGATGCACGAAGCAAAAGGTCAGTAGATCGGATGCGACCAAGTGTAGAAAGTCTCAAGGGCAATGATCCAGACTGAGGTGTGCCTAAGAGCGATAACAGATGACCACCAAAGGTAAGCATTGGCTGTTTCAGTGTTGCAGTAGATACGTGGCTTGCCGTGTCCGGCTGAGAGAGCAGGTATACAGTGCCCCATTGAGGGATCATCCACGACTGAGAGGTTTCTGTTTCGGCATCCAACCCAACTGTTTGATTTCCAATGTATATGACAAAGTTGACCGTCGGCGCCTTACCAATAGATGGCGACAGCGGCCACTCGGCAGCATTGATAAACGAGGATAGGTGCTCTTTGCTAAGCACTTGGGATTGTACACCGGGTACGGCGTACAGCTGAACTTGTGTGTCGATGGTAAAGTTGTGGATCGGACGCAGAACCTCTAGCATCGGCTTGATATACTCGTCCAACGCAGCATCAATATCCCAGGTATTAGGCAGCGCACTATCGGTGAAGAGGGAGAAGGTGAGATGGTAGGTTGGAGCGTATCGTAGGGATCGAGTCGTCCGCTTGGAGAGTGCCTCAGCAGCTTCCGCGCTCAAACCTTGAGGGCGTACACCAGTAGACATGGACGATGTAGAGAGAAGGTATGATATGATGGACTGCTCTTCGGCAAATGTAGCGCGAAGTTCGTTCGTAATGTAAGATGCCAGTGGGGATGATGGCGACGTGAGAGACGGAACATGGTTGGGAGGGTAGGTTATATCGAGCACAGCAGATTCTTGGTTGAGCGATGCAGAGCTGCTCGTCCCCGGTTTAAGGCGAATCGTCAAAGCGGTTTGGAAATCGTCTCTTGGAAGGGGCGCGTTCCGCGGCGCAAGCGACAGGCGCAGATGGTGGCCGGAGAAGTCGTTCAGATCGTCCAAGGCATGCTGGGTCAATCGTATAAGATTCTGCGCTTCCTGCTCTTGCAGGGAATCTGCTTGTATCGAGATCTGGAGGGGAAAGACGGGTCGACATGCCTATTAACCATATACAGTCAGCTGGGGGGGAACAAGGCGTCGCTTGGCTTCTGATATCGTACCTTGCCGTCAGCCCACTTCAACATGCTATCCAGAGGCAAGTCAGCCCGATATATGGCCGTTGTCTTCCACCAGATTGGCAGTCCAAGCAGAAGCACTACTAGCCAGAAAGATAGGACGACATATGATCGTTGTCTGACTTCCGATGGCTTCTCAGGAGGAGGCAAGGTAGGCGAAGGAGCAGCAACAGGCGCAGAGTCGACAGGCGCAGAGTCGTCGCTGGGCGCCTGCAGATGCTCTGTTTCCCCAGGCGCCATGATTGCCGTCCTGGGAGATTTGCGAGGGCAGCTTGATCTCGATTGGCTTTGCGCAGGATCAATGTCTTGATGCGATTGTGTCTATCTGGACCCTGACCTGAGGCTAAGTGGCATTATGGCATTATCCAGGAACGGGCAACTCAGCTACTGCGCAGTCACGTGAATTAGTACTTAGTTGTCTGGTCGTCGCTGCGCCTACTTCTATTTTAATGACTGACAACCACCACATCGACAATTCCTTATGTGAGCTGTCTGCATGTTTCTTTATTTCGCTTTCTTTTCTTTTTCATCCCAATGAATTTGTGGGTGTCCTATCATCATCATCGTCATTCCTACTTTGAATTGATGGCTAACATAGATCACAGACAATACCATCGCCGCTACAAAACATTAAACTATCGAATTAGGCACCACATCCACTAAGAGACACTAACTGCATTTAAGATCTTAGCCACAGCTTGGCGCTGTTTAGTCCAGATCATGAACCAGACCCATGAACTAGACATCGAAATCAATCAACACATAAATCTAACCAAAAACGCCCAATCTGATCCAAGTTCATTCCGCATATCATCATAAATCCAGCCACCGGTCTGGCTACGTATATCGCCAACCATTTGCCAACTATAGCGTCACCATAAACGCGGGCAGTGCTAGTCCAAGGCCTACAGCTACCCATTTCATGCGAGCATAGCCCATCTATCACCGATCCCATACCGTTAGTATACCATTCAAATATGCATAGAAGGGATAGGATCTTTATCACTTACCTCTCCAACTCGAGCAACTGCTGCGCTGCTCGTAGTGGTTGTTGCTGCCGAGCTGCGAGTTGCAGTTGATGTTGATGAAGTCTGCTCGCCGGAGCCAGTAGTCCTGGTGACTGCTGGACCCGTCTCAGTTGGAGTAGCCGTGTCAGCTGCTGTTGTTCCTGGTGACGTATTACCAGTAGCAGCGGAACTCGCCGATTCTGTTGGGATAGGACCGCTTGTTGCAGGACCAGTCGTGGCAGCAGGGCCTGCAAAATTGGTACACAGACCAATCGCCCCAGAATTCTTCTCCAGCGCACTCCAGATGGTCGGATGAGCGCTCTCTCCTGTGCTCACGCAGGTTGCTACTGCATTGTCCCATGTGTCTGGGTCGTAGTTGTTGTTGTCGTCATAGCAAAGACAGCTGGCTTGCTCCTGGTATGACGCTGTATCAAAGTTGGAATTGATCTTATCACAGTTGGAGACATATCGCTCAACCGCAAGACAAGCATCGCCAAAGACGCCATATCCATGTTGCTGCTGAAAGCTGGCCATGCATTGAGCAACACCGCCAACCGTGCTTTGCGAGCAACACTCTGTTGGTACGCCAGTGAAGTCTACTGTGCAAGAGCCAAAGCCGTATGGCTCTCCTAAGCAGAAATTCTTAACACATGCTGGTAAATGAATGAGTTAGCAGTGCCATCTCAGCATAGAGTATCTTCTCCTATGAAACAACTAACTCGGTGCGAGCTGCGCATTCGAAAAATCGCACTTCTCTAGTACGAATGTGCAAGTTGTAAACTTGTTCTGAGCCGCCATTGTGACTTAACCAATGCTTTTGATTCAACGCCTTTGGCTTCATTATCCGGTGAAAAATACATCCCAGTGCCAAGACTGTGGCTTTTAAATATGTGTTACTGCTTCTACAGTGGCCTCATTAATCCTTAGATAAGTGTTGAGCTTTGGATGCCTCACGCATCTCCAGCCTAAGTTTCAGCTGGGACGATAGCGCGCAAAAAATGTGGCGATGACAGCCGGCGCAGACGAACTATTGAGACACCTAACCCAATACTGGCGACGATCGCCCAGGCACAGCAATTTCGTTCTGCCTATTTTACACTTGGTCGTTCAGCTCATCGGACTATTCATACGATAATGGCAAGGCTCCCACGCGCGGGAGGACGGGTGTGGCGAAGTTCAATTGAAGATATGTCAAGCGCGCGGCCAGTCTCTGCAAAGCTAGTTGGCTCTTAGCCTTTGGTTTCAAGGCAATGCAAGAAGCTATAGTTTTAGCTTCGGTGAGTTAATGATCTAGGCTCAGGGGATCTCTCTCTCTCGAACAGATTCAAGCTTATATAGGAGGCCTCGGATCGTGTCGACTTCAGGTCGTAGCAAAGGCCATGGGGTTGACCGGCTTTATCGGCATTAAGCTGCGATTCACACTATCGTACCAGTTGATATTTGTGTAATTTGCGAAACTTACGTATAGAAAACTGTCGTAAAGATATGAGAGGAAGTAGGAAAGAGAGAAAACAACACTGGCGCACACGTTATTCTACTGTATACACTTTCCATGTAGCTTGTTTTGGGGTTTTTATACTAATACACACATTCTACACGATGCCTAAGATATTAGGAATTATAAACTTATAACTTCTCATCTTCTTAGAGTAACGAGCAAATATCCTAAGAGTGTAGTAATTTGAACATTTTTATCACGTGTTCTAACTCTGTAATAGTAAATCACATGCGGCGGCTAATTACTTGCTATGTCTAGGCATTCTTATTATTAACATGTCATACTAATATAAGATTATGTTGACGGTTTAAAAACTTATTTAACTGAGTAGCATTTATTGACATCGAACATGGCCTCGTACACTCACGTTCCCCTCACATTGTCCAGATCCATCAGGCTGATCTACCTCGAGGCCGCAACACAACTATCAGATCCATTACGGTGCAAGCTATCTGAGGTTTCGCTCGCCGCAAACCCAATATACAAGGCGCTATCGTACTCTTGGGACGCACAAACTCCGTCACATCCCATTGAATGCGATGGCGCCACGCTGCGTATCACACAAAACTGCATGGCTGCCTTGCGCCGGCTAAGAAGCATGGGCGATCTCACTTTGTGGATCGATGGGATCTGCATCGATCAGACATCCACAGCCGAACGCAGCGCCCAGGTCGCACTCATGCGAGACATTTACAAGCAAGCCGCTGAGGTGGTAGTGTGGCTTGGTGAAGAAGACGAGCAGAGCAAAAGGGCCATCCAATATCTGGAAGACATTGCGCTTATGAGCGTAGACAAGGAGCGAATGGAGAGATGTCTTCCCATCCTGCTCGGCTTACACGTGAAGAAGGACTCTGATGACCCGATTGGCCCTCTGTTTAAGCGGTCTTGGTTTTCTCGCATGTGGACGATCCAGGAAGTGACTTTGCCATCGCAACACCAAGTACAAGTCCTCTGTGGGAGCACTTTACTGCCTTGGTTATATTTCGCTATTGCGCTAGATACGCTGAGAGCATCGGATTACAAGTGGGGGGAATGGCACTCTGCCATGCGACTACAGTCATATCTGAGTGGGCTCTTGACAGAGAAGAGAGAGGGAGATTTAGCTGTGAATACGAGTATAAATAAGCCTAGTCTGTTGGAGATCTTGCTCTACGGCACGGAAAAGAAATGTACAGACCCAAAAGACCGAATCTTTGCCCTTTTTGGCATATTCCAGGAGCTGAATATTACGATCCCAAACCCAGATTATTCGAAACCTTTGAGCCGCATCTACGCAACCGCCACTGTGGCATGTTTCACAAACGACTCTTCGATGGAATTCTTCTATCACGTCCCCTCGGATAACCGGCGAGCAGGATTGCCCTCATGGGCGGTAGATTGGGGAGACCCTGCTTGGGCAAGAACCGACCCTCGTGCTACGGTTACAAAGAAGCCGTTCAGGGCTAGTGGACTGTCCGATTTAAAATTGTACTTTTCAGAGGTGACGCTTCGTATTGAAGTGCAAGGATCCGTTGTTGATTCAGTACGGCAGGTCGGACAGCCGCTGTCGATGCAAGGCCGCCAAAACTCGGCCATAGACGAGAGGCTTGTTTGGGATGGCCTTGGAATGGAAGCGAACGATAAGTGGAACCTCGAAGACACTGCCGAGGACATGCATGCAGCTTTTGAAGTCTTTGCGAGTTGGGTTGATCTCGTGTCCTCTGTTAGATCCCAGCCGAATGGAGAAGATGATGAGAGTAGGTGGTATGACTTGCGTGACACGCTTCTAGAGTACCACAGCTCTGAAGAGAATGATGAAGAAAATGCGAAGCTCCGGTCATCGTTCTGGCCCTGGTATGAAGCTATCAAAATGTCATCACTCAAGGCATCTCAGCAAAAGTCGTCGCCTTCACAGCCATCTGCAGCACTGCAGTCATTTCTCGCGCTCACTACAGACGCTGGGTCGAGATTCCAGTTCAAAATCATGGCCGGTTGTCGAAGAAAGTGCTTAATTACCACAGAGAACAAAACGATCGGGCTCCTTCCGGATATAGCAGAAGCCGGAGACCTTATTGTGCTCATCTCAGGCTTACACATGCCGGTGATTCTCAGGCCGACTGACCAGGGCCAATTTCGCTACGTCTGTCACGCGTATATACATGGTCTTATGGAAGGCGAAGGATGGGGGAAGGACGGCTCGGCTGTCAGAGGGCTATGGCTGGCATGATCCTTCTAGCTGACGACATCATAGCACGGCGTTTAGATATACGAAGTAGTATTATACATTATACATGCCTGCCTTTGCTAGTATGTCACAATACCCATTTTCCCTCTTCCTATTTCCTTATCCAGAGGCTAAAACGATTGATAGATCACATTGTACAAAGTAATAGTAAGTGGCACCGATTTACAAGCATGCGACGTCGGAATTCAACTACCCTTGCCGAAGCATGTCTCAACACAATCCGCTCCGCTCCGAACACTGTGCGGACAGTGGCCGAGCTCAATCAATAGTTACATGGTGATACGAGAAGATAATGATCAACAGACGAGCATATGAAAGATGAAAATTGTGTTTACGAGTCTTTGGTCGTGCGACAGCTATTCAGTGCTAAAGGATCTCTTGTCTCAACTAACCCCGTGGGCGCCGCAAGCTTTGAGGTTTAAAATATGATTGTATGAAAGTCTCGTGTACGTTGAAGTACACGTACAAGTGAGGCTTTGCAGATACTGCCTGCGGAACCCGACGGCGGATGCTGAAAATTCTATACATGGAATGCTAGACGTTTAAAGACGTTCTTCGCAAATATCAAATGATGTCTGGAAAAGTCAGACAGATTACGTATATGGTAGTCTTGATAGACTCCTCGGTAAACAAAATCAGTTGGAAGCACAGGTCAAGCCAAGCTTCTGAACACAGCGCAGCCGACCACGCGACAAATCCATTCCACAGCATATGATTCCCCCATCTCCAATCACCCTCCTCGCAATGAACGGCATGGTGGGTGCCAAAACGCAATGTATCTGAGGTATAGGCACTATAGCCTACAAGACAAGAAGCCACATCCTTGCCATAAAGTACAGGTTTGTTGGTCAGCGTCGCCTCGTTTGCTGAATCAGGGTTGGCGCAGTGAGTGTACAGTACAGTATGCATGTGCATGTTCTCCGTCAACCCAGACTCGCGCACTTCTCTCTCCGCCCTCCATAACAAACCACGCCCAACCAACGTGCATACACAGCAGTGATCCAATCCTACCTGTCAATTAACTCTTCCAGCCATTCATCCCAGCTAACAGACAACCCCCCTTGCTCGATCCACTGCGGACGAACCCCGCACGGCAACCCCAGAACAAAAAGGACAGTCCCATGCTCCCGAGATTGGACTTAGCGGCCCGGGCAGCTCGATGAGCCGAGGCATCGCTTTTAGAGCAGCCGCTAACAGAAGACGAGGCGCGGATCTAGTCGCGACCTTTGAAAACGGAGTGACGATTTGTTTCCCCGCGTGAATAGCTTTAAAGAGTAATTGATTCGTAGAGCTGGTCGGCGTCGGAGGCTCGGGATGATGTCTTTCCTCCGGCTGCGGATTCGTATGTGTCAGAGGAGTGGAGGGAAGGTCGCGGTGATTTATCGTCCGGATGCGAATTTAGAAACAAGATAGAATGAATAGAATGATTTACATTGTAAAAAAGAATTGTAATTGTAGTTTGTCTGAGTTGCTCATTCACAGTCACAGCAACTCTCTGTCTTTCTCTCTCCACGCCAGCACTTACACCATCACCACCATTCGTCTCACCAAACAACAACAACACATAATCACGCTGTCAAGCAAGGATCAAACCACAAAATAGACCGTCTCGCAAGTCTCGCAAGCCTAACCATCCTATTTCCGCCCCCCTGAGCTCCAGACTTTCCCCAACCAACCTCCACCCCAGCCACAGCGGACTCTTTACGAAGGCCCGGATTTATCCTTCGGTGCACACATGCTACAGGTACGCATGCAATATGCATGACGCCGCGTTTCCACCGCCGGCCTTGTTCGCCTCCGCCCACCTGTAGAGTAAACATCCATAGAGAACTAATTTGCCTGTGTTTTTCTTTTCTATGTCATTTCCTACTTACTACAATTTGCTATTACGTGCTTGGTTCTGGTCTCTTTCTGGCGTGGCATTTTGTGAGCATTGTATTTTTCCTTTCTCCCCCAAGTACATATTTCTTGTCTTTTTTGGTGTATGTGTGTGGCGCCCAAAATCCCAGCTACCATTTCATATATACATGTATACATGCACCTCAGCTCCAACGACACAATCTGGGGAAACATCGTTGGGCCAAGCCCGCCTAAATGCCGAGGCTCCTGGGGGTCAATTGACGGTAATCCCTTTCTGGATGGGCATCATGAGATCATATCCAAACTAGCAAATAGGAGAACAGGAGAAGAAAAAAAGGAAATAGAGCCTATGAGACGCTGAGGGGAAAGTTTGACCCCGTGCGGCTGAGGCAAGGCAAGGGAGAGAAGATCCAACACATCGATCGCCAACTCACCTCACATTGCCTTCACTCATAATTACATTCAGTACAGATTTCCTCTCAAAAATGCCAGGTAAGATATCTTATTTCTCAATACTTTTACTTCTTAAATCTTCTCTCCTTTAGTCAGTAAACAAAGAAGAAAAAAATAATACAGCTAAACTCATGCCAGTTCCCCTCCCCATCGTCCTCCCCGCGGCGGCCGCCTCCTTGGCCTACCTCAACGCCAAAACCGGTCTCTGGTACGACCTCACGCTCATCAAAAGCGTTATCAAGGGCTCCCTCCGCGTCCGCAATGGCCTCAAAAATGACACAATCAACATTTTCTACCTCCTTGAAAGCCACGCCTTGAGTTCTCGACGCGCCAACAAAGCTTTCCTCATCTTCGAAGGCAAGACGTACACCTACGCGCAAACCTATGACAGGATTCTCCGTTATGGCCATTGGATCAAGACTAAGTTTGACGTCAAGCCCAAGGACATTGTGGCCATGGACTTTGAAAACTCGGATACCTTTGTATTCGTGTGGTTTGCTCTATGGTCTATAGGCGCGAGGCCGGCCTTTATCAACTACAACCTCTCCGGGAAGCCCCTCGCGCATTGCATCGAGGCGGCAACCACAAAGCTCTGTCTCATAGATCCAGTCGTGGCCTTTAATTTTGACGAAGAGACTGTAAAGAAGCAGCTGCCCAATGTCAACTTCGTCGTATTCACTCCAGAGGCTGAAGCCGAGGCCATCTCTACGCCTCCTGTAAGAAGCCCGAATCCGGATAGGTCAGACGATGCCATGTCCAACATGGCTATGCTCATCTACACCTCCGGCACCACGGGTCTGCCCAAACCAGCCGTCGTATCATGGTCGAAATGCATCTATGGCGGATCCATAGCTGAAACGATCCTAAAGCGTGGCGACGACATCATGTATACGGTAAGACCGCCCCCCCCCCTCTTCTCATTCACCTTTCCATCAAATAAAGTTGGAATCTCAAATAATACTCACATCGCATTACTCTCATCAGTGTATGCCCCTATACCACTCCTCCGCTTCCATCCTCTCCCTCTGCGCAACCCTCCACGCCGGCTCAACTCAAGCCCTGGGCCGCAAATTCTCAACCACTAGCTTCTGGGACGAATGCCGCGCCTCCAAGGCCACAATGATCCAGTACGTCGGCGAAACCCTGCGCTACCTGCTCGCCGCCCCTCCGCAGCTCGACCCCGTCACCGGCGAGTGTCTCGATCGCAAGCACAACGTGCGCGCCGCCTTCGGCAACGGTCTCCGCCCGGACATCTGGGACCGCTTCAAGGATCGCTTCGGCGTCGAGACCATTGCTGAGTTTTACGCCGCCACCGAGTCCCCCGGCGCCGCATGGAACGTCAGCAACAACGACTTTGGCCGCGGCGCCATTGGTCGCGCCGGCTGGTTGTACTCCCTCATCACGGGCAGCGCCGCGGCCCTTGTCGAGGTCGACTGGGACACTGACTCGCCCTGGCGAGACCCCGAAACAAAATTCTGCCGCCGCGTCAAGCCCGGCGAGCCTGGGGAGATGCTGTACCGTCTCCCGGCAGAAGACATCCAGCAGCGCTTCCAAGGCTACTTCAACAACCCCGGCGCCTCCAACTCCAAGATCCTCCGCGACGTCTTCGCACCCGGCGACGCCTGGTTCAGATCCGGCGACCTTCTCCGCCGTGATCCCAGCGGCTTCACCTTCTTCAGCGACCGCATCGGCGACACTTTCCGCTGGAAGTCCGAAAACGTCTCCACCGCCGAGGTCAGCCAGGCCGTCGGGCTCCACCCTTCGGTCCGGGAAGCCAACGTCTACGGCGTCCAGCTCCCGCATCACGACGGCCGCGCCGGTTGCGCCGCCATCTGCTTCAACACGCCTGTCCCGGACGACGCCACGTTGCGGAGTCTGGCCACTCATGTGAGATCGTCGCTGCCGCGGTATGCCCGCCCCTTGTTCCTCCGGCTTGTCCAAGACGTCGGGGTCGGAAGCCAGACCACGGGGACGAATAAGCAGCAGAAGAATACCTTGCGAGCTGCAGGGGTGAAGCCAAAGCTAAGGACGGCGACAGAAACGGAGGGTGGCAGCGGCGATGCTGTCAAGGACGAGGGGGGCGCTGACATGTACTGGCTCAAGGGCAATTCATACGTACCCTTTAGGGAAAAGGAGTGGAGAGAGCTAGAGGGAGGAAGAGTGAAGTTGTAGATGAGCGATGATAACGACGATGACGATGACGACTATTTAATATGTTAGTCTTACCACTATTATTTAACACAGCGTTCTCATACCTAGTGGTCTTGAGTCCATGTAACCTGATTCATATATCTATTACATAGGTAGTCAGTACATACTACAATGCCAGTCTTATCCCATTCCATATGCTTCCTCCTGTTGTAACATGCGAACTTAAAAAACGAGAAGGAAAAAAGGGAAAACAAAAGTACAAGTCTCTCCATCACTGGCTCCAGGCTCGCTGGATCAAATCGTGGCCGTTTTCATCAGCCATTGCATTAACATGATCCGCCGATGCTTCGTAACCTCATTTATATATACCTGGAAGATCTTCCAATCTTGACAAAAGAAAACAAAACAGCATTTCCTCCATCAAAAAAAAAGATATCTACATAAATGATCAAATCGCTCATGATATAAAACATCAGAGTTCTCCAGCAGCCCTTCACTTCTTCCCCCTTTTCACTCCGATATCACACCTGTGGCCATCAAGTCACCGCTCATGGTCCCGCAATCCCCAATCCCACACGCTGGCCACCCGCTTGGCCTCCAGGTTGGCCGCCAGGTTGACCTCCAGGTTGACCTCCAGGTTGACCTCCAGGTTGACCTCCAGGTTGACCTCCAGGTTGGCCTCCATACCCTGCTATTCCATTGGCCCCCATGCCTGCCGCGCCGCCTGTCCCCGTTCCTGTTCTCTCTCTCATTCTTCGGCCCTCCATCAAACCTCGAAGACCTCGCTTTTGCAGCCCAATAACGCTACTGAGCTCTCCATTCCAGACAACACCATCGCGCTCATTATCGCCAATCTCAGATCCCCATTCAGATCCACTTGTGCTTGTTGAGGCAGAAGCATCGCCGCTGGACGAGCGAGTTGTGTGCTGGAGATTTGCAGCAAGACTCAGGCTTGCTGTGCGCGAAGCTAGGTCTGATGAGAAAGAGTCGTTGGCAGTAGTTCCGCTGAAGGAGAAATCGGAGGTAGACACCGGAGACCCGACCGGATCGAGACTGCCAACGAAAAAGTTGGGATTCAGGGATCCGTCAATACCACGACCCCCACCGGCAGCCATAGCCGTTGCGTTAAACACTGCTGCCGCATTCCTACTATCGAGAAGAGCATGCAGGCGCTCGACGACGGCTTCTAGAAGGCCATCAATTCTGTATGGCCGCGCTATTTGGAGGAGAGAACAGAGGATCTGTGGCGTGCACAATGAAGAGGTCGGTGAAGGTAGAGAGCTAGTGTACAAAAAGTGTAGCAGGGCCAGGATGGTCAAATATGTATGTGGTAGGTAAAGGCATCGCGGCCTTGAACTAGGCATCAGACTGCGTGGTGTCGGTGCTACGTTGATGGCTGCAGCTATTTCATCTACGTTGTTGGTGTTGCTGTTGTTGTTGTTGCTATTGTTGTTGTGCCCAGAATTACCTATTCCGTGGTGGATAGGTCCAGAGAGACCAGATGGTCCCGAAACGGATCCTCCGACGGATCCTACTAATGTTGCCGAGTCATCAAAATTTCGATTATTCGGCGTGATAGTCAAGGCTGATGTCCGTAGTGGATTGCTGGATAGGCCGGATCGTAACGTCACAGCGTCACTTCCATCCTGCGTAGCCGTGCCCTCTCGCAGGAGCTGGACAAAGTATGGGCCCCATCTTCGTGCAACGATTCGAGAGTTGACCGGTATCCGCTCTCCGCCAATGCATAGAATATCCATGTCGGCGAGCTCTCGGAACCCTAGTATCTTCTCCCCCAAGTCCTCACTCGCCCGAGAATGGAATCGGCCGCCGGCAGTAGAACCAGCTTTGCGCGCAAGGCTTAGACTCATCCCGAAGAACGGGCTGCTAGCCGAGACGAAGCCCGACATAGGGTCCGTCTTTCGCGGGTTATCGTAGAAGCCAAAGGCTTCAAGCTCTACCATGCAGACGTTGGAAAAGTTGATACGACGGTGATTGTAATCGTCAACAAGACTCCTCTTTCTGTTGCCAAGAATGACAAATGTATTGCGTCGATTCCATAGAACACCCCTGTTCCAGCTGCCTTGGCTGAATACACTACCCCCTGCATCGATCCGACTCCAAGTAAGAGTTCGAAGGTCCAGAGCCCAGAGCGCATATTCTTGCTTCGATGATGTTAGGTATGTCCCGCTAACCACAAAGTGAGTATCAATGATGCCACCATTGGGAAAGCGAAGGCCAGGTGGTGAATAGGTTCCTGACATGGGTCTCTCGGTCAAAGTTCCATCGGGAGACCTGATCTGGAGCTCCAACTTGACGTCCAAGAAGTTGTAGTTGGAATAAATAAGCATTGATGATCCGGGATCTTGGCCGGCAGTGCTATCGTTCCGCTGCTGGCCGTTCTGGGCGTTCATTCCAATCCTTGCGCTTACAGCGGGAGGCAGCGAAGCAGCGACACTCCTATAAGCACCACAGCTCTTCCCCAGAGGCTGGTTTGTCGTCCACTTGAGGCTTCTGAGATTGAAAACACTAATCTGTTCGATGTAGTGGTTCGCACCATCCTGCCCACCTACAACGATCAACTGAGCGCCTCCGGAGCCATCAATGTTGATGCCGATACGACCTTCATTAGGATTGCCGTTGGATGGGTTGTGCTGGAGAGCAGAGAGAGGGGCGGCTTTTGAAGAAAATGTAGCAGATGAAGAGAGGATACAAGCACAGTGAGCATAACGCCCCTGGGGAGAATCTTGCGCCGGCACATAAGACCATCTCTTCGTCGGGGCGTCGTATATGTGAATGTCGGACATGACAGTAACTTCGGGCTGTTGTTGGTCCGCTCCCATGGGCTGATTTGGCGCGGGAGACATTCCGCCATAGCAAACCATCTTGGTGCCTCCAAGAGGGCACATGGAATGGAAATATCGCGGGGGTGGAATATCACCAGTCACTTCAAGTCTCGTCCAATGTCGGCGTATGAGATCCAATTCATAGAGATCAGATGTGAGAGGCGCGGGACGGCTTCGGGAGAGAATCCTGCCGCCAAACACGTACAGGCTATCACCGAGAATGGTTGTCGTAGCTCCCACCAGTGGCGGGGGCTCTTGTCCAGTCGTCCGGTGTACATTGCACATTAGACCTGACAGATGTGCTGAAGACCCCTGAGAAGGACCACCAACCGGGGTAGCAGATGGAGTCTGCGCCTGAGCCGGTCCCCCAATTGCGGGTGACATGCCTGCTGATACAGAACCGTTGCTCCTTGGAGTTAGTCCTTCTCTCTGTCCCTCTCTATCTCTTTGTCCTTCTCTGTGTCCCTCTCTATGTCCCTCTCTATGTCCCTCTCTTTGTCCATCTCTATATTCATCACCGCCACCACCATATCTCGCCGAGCTCAATCCACTCATGTTGGAGTTCATCTCTTGCATGTAAATATTATCCTGTCCGGAGGCACTGTACATCTGATGGGCGACAGCCGAGCTCGTCGAATCCATAGCACCTAGCCGGTTATCCAAGCGGGACTCGACAAAGCGAGGTTGGGGCGTATCTGTGGCGCCGAAACTCTCTGAAATATTCTCAAAGATGGGGAGGGTCGTCGTCGGGGTGGTCGTAGGACTTGTGTGAGCCGGCGGCTCTGGTAATGGTTTCTCAAGACTATGTTGCAGACTCAACTGTCTCGCATGCTGTTGCTGAATCCTAGATATGGATGGCGTTCTGGATTTGGAAGAACGGGACGAGGATCCTCCGTTGGACGCCGAGGTCGCGTGGCCCTGGACTGCCTGGAGAGAAGATTTTCGTGCAAGCCTAACGGGGGGATTGTGTACAGGCCCTCGATATGCGCCGTCGGTGTTGCTGCTGTAATGGTCGGTCTGCGCACGGGGGTCATTGGCCCCGGAGTCGGAGTAGTTGTAAAAGCTGCTCGGTGGTGGTGGGCTCTGCAAACCGGTCAGTGGTGCAAACTCGGCCATGACGTCGGCCAATGCGTCTAGAGACGCAAAGGAAAAGAAGGCGGTAGAGGATCACGGGCACAGGTGAAGAAGAAGAGAAAGGTAGGGCGGCGGCGAAGAAGGAATCAAGAAAGGAAGGTTGAAAGATGAAAGATGACAATGACAGTCCCCTTCCGGGAAGCTTGTCGCTTGTCAGATGGGATCAGCCCTTTCCTGGCCGAAGGAAGTATGGGGATAATAGGGCCACTCCCGCTGGGCAGGGGGGAGGGTTTTCCTTTTCCCTGACCGCACCGTGGTCAAGATTGCAAGACGGTCTTCGCCACAACCTCGCGGTGTCCCAGAGCACCGTCTTCTCCGCCCAGGCCCGGCAGCGAGCAGCCAGAGATTCTCAGGAGCCCGGGGCGGTGATCCGGGAACCGAGAAATCTCGAGCGGCAGAGCGGAGGAGCAACGAGCAACACAGGGGGTTTCGCCTCGAAAAGAGTGTGTGTGAAAAGTGCGCGATGGCGGGAAGACCAGGCATGGCATGAGGCGGCAGCCAGCCCGCCGAGCCGCAAAGAAAAGAACCAGGAGGACAAGCGAAAGGAGAGGGCATGACGTACCATTCAAAGACGGCAGCCGAAACTGTCTGAGGACCAACGTCGCACTCGTTGTTCGCTCTGGAGATGTGCGCTGCCCGTTTGGCTGACCGGGCTCGCGCGATGGAGCTGACGATGTGGGCACAGAGGGAGGTCGAGCAACAAAAAAAAAACGTCTCCAGCAAGACAGGCGCACAGACGCGAAGAAGGGGGGTTAGTGGGCTTGTGGAAGAACTACGCAGGTGGTACTATGTAGAGGTGACAGGCGGCTCTGATAGGCTACCTGGACAATGGGGCGACGAGATAAAGTGGCTGGAGAGTTTGGCGTTTTGAGGAGCAAGTAGGCCTGAAGTTGAAGCTGTACGGAGTAGTATTGCAACGATTGGGTTCGAATTACAAAGTCCTGTACAGAGGATAACAAAGAAGAGGCACAATGGCAAGCAGTCGCAATCCGCAGTAGTAATACCACCCAAGTTGAACAGCATCCGACGCTTCCTGGAGGGTGGGCGCTGCATCTCTCCCGTTTCTTGTTCTTCGTTGCTCAGTTTGCCGCGATAAGGCACTGCCCACTGTGCTCGTAGCGCCAGACCCTCGTCTTTACTCTATCTATAGGTACATACATGGTCCTTGCAGCACATGCACGCACGGCGCCAAGGTATCTCGTACCTGCACTCCGTATTCGCCGGCCGCATGTCTGCATGCAATACAGCATCATGGCAGCGGAATGATGTAAAAGAAAGACAAAGAAAAATAAATTCACTACTGCTAGTGTGCATGCGAGGTCAGGGGCCCTGCAGCAGGGAAGCGTGGCGGTTCCAAAATGAGGAGAGCGTGAGGAGAAAGAGGCGCTGTATGTACGGAGCACAGTCCGATATCCTAGGCGAGCAAAAAGACCTTGTCCCGTCCGTCCTCCATTGTTTTCGTCATATTTTTCTCTTCTTTAAACAGGACAGGACCCCTTCTCGTCTTACTGGATGGAGGCTATTACTGGGTGCCTCGGCCAACGCACGCATTTTAACCGCAATGCATAGAATACAGTACTCCGTAGATACATACTACTTGTAGAATATCCCGCGTGGGAAACCCACAGGGCCACGCACTGTTCCTCCTTGGCATCCTATCCTTGTGGGCGAGAGAGAAATAAAAAAGGAACATTGGACATTCGAGTCGAACAGGCTTCTAGATTGTCCGCTAAGCTTCTTACCAGCACCCAGCTAGACACTAGCACCGGGGCTGGCCATTTCCCCCTCACCGCAGGCCACTCAATCCACAGTCCGCGGATATTATCTACTACTTAACGTACTATGAAGTACTGCTAGTGAGAATGCAGGCATTCGTAACAATGTAGTCTCTGATATACTTTACAATAAGTGAGGCGGGGTGAGGTGAGCCGATGGAATTGGCTGCCTCCTTTTGCTGCATCTCACATGGAAGCTCAATAGGGGCTATCGTGCCGCCTGGTTACGGAGCACCATTCTGCATCTGCATAGTAGCTGGACGAGCGCGGAGACGCAAGGTGGGAACAGCCCAGCAGCAAAAAAAAAAAAAAAAAAAAAAAGGGAGGGGGCTGGTCGCTTTTTCGTTGAGCAGGCATCATCTTTCTACGGAGCAATCGATATTTGATTCTCGGTGTCCAAAGTGTTTGTTGGGCTGAGATCGCCCCGTCCGCGTGGATACTTGTACTTATCGTCTCCATTCTCCTGGTGAACCGTTAACGCTGGGGCCCGTGTTCTTCTTCGCAGCCTAGAAAGAGAGAAAAAGAGAGAATGAATGCGTCAATAACCTGAAGCAGTGAGCACGAGGGAAGGAGTACGAGTAGCAGAACTATGTCCTCGTCGTCTCCACACTCTCACCTATGTCTAGATGCCTCGGGGTTTGTCCGTCCTAGCACTGCTGCTAGTATCAAGTAGGCAATTCTGATACTAATATGGTCGATATCCTCAACCACCCGGCTGGGCTCTTTTCGAATCCTCCAGACTCATACTCATTTGCTGCACCGCTGCTAAGCAGAGGCCCAGGGTTGTCAATGACCAGCCGGGTATATTAGCACGTGGGATGGAATGGAGATGCTTCCAGGCTAAACCACTTTGACTCGTCATGAAACAAACGGCCCCGTTTAATCGTGGTGATGGCAGACGTCAGTGCTCGCGAAACGAAATCCCCTGATCCGGGATTGCCTGATTACGTGATTTCCGCATTTCCTTTCAGAATAAGCCCTTTTCCAGAAGCAGTCGCCTTTGCATTGATCGTTGATTCCACCGAAATGACCTGCGCTGAGCATTACCCCGTGGGAAATGACTGAGCCTATATGAAGTCGCATAAGGAGGCTTGAAATGAAGCCCACAGGAAGCCATTAACGTGAGACTCCCGCCGTCCGGCAGTTGTCACTCGGATCTTCCCTGTTCCGCCAAACTCATCAGGGCTGTTCCATGTTCTGTGCGTGCTACTGATGCAGCCTCCTTGTCGATCATCATGCTACTATAGTACTTCGTACGTACCTTTACTCCCGCAACCCGCAAGGCGACAGCTGCAGTATGATTTGTTTTTTAATAACCGGGCTATGCGGTTGCCACCTCCACTCTCTTCTCTTCAATTCTCGGCGCGTCTCTGCACTGCCATGATTCGTACCGCCGGCTCATATGCACGACGGTCGTAGTGCTAGAAATCGCTACACTGGCCTGAAACATTAGTATGGGTAGCTCTGCCGCGATGGCTCGATAGAGACGCACTACGTAATATATTCCGAGTACGGCTTGCAAGTATAAAACGCAAGCTCTGGTATACTAGTACGAGCTTCAGCCTCATGCAGCTACTACCACTAAGTCCAGTGCTATTGATGTTAGTAGCCGACAGGATGTATTGGATACCTACACACTCGTTGGAATGTTTACATGTAGGTAATCCAAGCAATAACTCTATGCAACGCCAAGAATATAGGAAGCGTTGCAGGGTAGGACGGGAAACCGCCAATGCATTCCGTTTGCGGTCAACATAACTCGTACTTGTAGCCATATTGACTGCGTTTGTATATGAGCAATTACCCCTCTTCACCTGGCAAAATCAAATTAATCAAACCATTCAAGCACAAATATAGACAGTCGATGTGGTCTTTGCTTTTTCCAGTAGCTGAAATAGCCACAGCTTTACTTCTCTTGGCTCATGCGTTCTGGCAAATATTCGAACCAATGTATCCAAACGACATCACCTCGACAGTCGGGTCTACGATATATACTCCCCGTAGCTCTATTGTCGATGACCTTTGGGATGGCGATGTTCATGCAGTTCCCTGGCCTGACGGAGTCTATATGATTAAAGAAAAAGCTTCTGGCAAAGCAATCACTCTTGTAAACGATAGTCTCTGCCTACGAAGCACCGAAGAGGAGCATAACGAGTATAACTCCTGGCTCTGTGTTAAAAGCAAAGGCTACTTTGGTTTCTTGAATCCAAAGACGGGCAGATACATTGGACACGACGGCCAAGGTAATATAAGGGCATCTGCCGACCACTTATTAGACTGGGAGTATTTCACGCCAAGACAGCATCCTGATGGAGGATATCAGCTGCTATCACCACTCTGGCACCACACGTTGATGGAGTTAGCTGTTGCCGACAATGGCGAAAACCTTATCAGGAGGGAACATGGAACCACATTGTGGGAGTTTGTGAAAGTCCCAAAGCACTGAGGTACTCTGGGTATGGGTTTGCGTACCATCTTATGCTTTTTCTTCTGAATTGAGCTCAATTTTTTTTTTTGAAGTAGGTGTCATTGATAAGAAAGCTGCCCATACCTTGACTTGAAGGATATCTCATCACAACTGTTTTATTTATGGATTTTGCCCGTTTTTTTGAAGGTATCAGTTCAACCCAAGACAGACAGCATCAATACTAGCTGTGTGTCTCATTCTCCCTTGACATGTGAAGTATACTTAGAGTTTCACAAAATGAAATCTGATTGAAAATGTCTTGTACCTTACGAACTGATGCTACCGGTACTCCTAAATATTGAGTTTGCACTATATTTGCTCTCCTCAACATAGCCCCGTTTACGAAGTAGTACACACAAATGCAGTCACTTTGAGCTTGCTTTCATGACAAAAGGTTTTGATCATCAAAAATCTTAAAAAATTGGTGGTATCTTTTCATTATTCAACATCATGGTCATTTACCCGGCGCTCAGTGCCAAAAGTCCAAACTCCCTCGCGGGTCGTGATGAAAGATCCATGTCATCTCTGGCTTTTGTGGCACAGACAAGGAAAAACACTTTGTAACAAGCTTTTGCTTCTCCAAAAAGTCACCCTCCTAAAAAAAGCGCCATGCCGTTAACTTTCCAAGATTTAGCGGAACCTTTTCAATCCCTTTTCATCTTTTTGACCTGGCAAAGCATGATCCTCCCTCCTCCTTTTTTTCTGAGTTTATTTATTTAGAGTTATTATTCGTTTTCAGTTTTTAAAGCTCTCTCTCATCTATGAGACCTCAGGCAGAGCAGTCAGGCGGAGGTAAGGCTTGATGGTGCGGAAGTTGGGGAACAGCTTCTTGGCCTCCTCGTCCTTGATGACGGGGGCGACAATGACATCATCACCGACCTTCCAGTTAATGGGGGTGGTGACCCTGTACTTGTCACCAGTCTGGAGGGAGTCGATGATACGGAGGACCTCGTCGGCGTTGCGGCCGGTGGAGGCAGGGTAGGAGAGGATGGTGCGGATCTTCTTCTTGGGGTCGATGAAGAAGACGGAGCGGATGGTGAAGGCAATGCCCTTCTGGTCGACGTTGGTAGCATCCTGGTGGTCGATCCTATAGTGGTACAAACTCGTCAATATCAAAGCTTTCTAAAATACATACCCGCAGAGAGCGAGATAAACACACACAGAGAGAGACTTACATGTCGTAGAGCAGGGAAACCTGGCGAGACTTGTCGCCAATGATGGGGAACTGGACGTGGCCACCAGTGACCTCCTTGATGTCGGAGATCCAGGTGTGGTGGGAGTCGACGGTGTTGGCAGACAGGCCGATCATCTTGACACCGCGCTTGGTGAAGTCAGGCTCGAGCTTGGCAAAGGCGCCGAGCTCGGTGGTGCAGACGGGGGTGAAGTCCTCGGGGTGAGAGAAGAAGACAACCCACTTGTCACCGATGAACTCGTGGAAGTCAATGGGGCCCTGGGTGGTATCGGCCTTGAAGTTGGGGGCCTCGGAGCCCAGACGGAGGGGAGCAGGTTGAGACATGGTGATGGTTGGTGATTTGGTTTGTGTGTAAGTTGTTGGTGTTGAGATCAAGAAGAAGAGAAAGAAGAAGAGGGAGATTTCCCAAGCTCAGCCTTCTCGGCAGGCTCCTTATATATCTCTCACTACCATCACCCCAAGCAACAAAACGTAATCGAGGGGCCCATCAACGCAACCAGAATCACCCAATTCCATTCAGCCCCTCCCCCTCCATCTTCTCATCACTTGCTGCCCCTCCTTTTTTTGCATGTGTGTCTTCAAAAGGCATGCAACAACATTTGCTGCTTACGGAGCTAAAGAACCGCAACACAAGCATGATGAGCTGGAGGGGCGGAACCCCTCACCAGCCATCCCAGCTCTGTCTCCTCTTCCAGGCTCAACTATCCCAAACCGTCGCCGTTCACGCAACAAGAGTTAAGCCATCTACAGCAAGAACCCCACGATCCGCGCCAAGTGCCTGGCCTAAGGTGGTCCTCAAAGCGGCAAGGTGCCACGATTGCGTGCTGAGCTCGCCGTCTCATTGGCCCACGCTGCGCATTTTGCAATTCGAGTCTCTCTGACGCAATGGGGCGCTTTGCGACTAGCTCCCGTGGGCCTTTGGGGTTTCTTTCTGGCTCTTAGTTTGCGAGCTGCTGTGGAGGATGCATGTAACCGCTAATTAAAAACGAGCCAGCGTTGACGCTTGCTGCGGGCTGTTCTGTGCGGCTTGTCGGCGATGGAGCACCACCACCGATGGGCCGGAGTTTTGGAGTTTTTTTGGAGGGGCTTGATGAGGGGCAGAGAGAGCGAGGCAATTGCCACAGGACGAAGCTCCAATAAATCATCCAATTTGCGGTTCCAAAAGTAAGCCGTATGATCGATAGTATAGGCAGAATGTATCTATATCTGTCTGATGAGGTGAGCTTGTCGGGACTAATAGGTCTCGGCCTTTGGACTAGTACCCAAGGTCTCATTTGTCTTCGCTTCATCTCTGCGTGTTGGCTAAGCTTGCCAAGGTCTTACTTTGTGCTATCCCTTGGCCTCAGTCTGCAAGCTGCCGTTTGCCAATAATTACTATTCAGATACGAAACTAATGAAACAGTGATCCACTTGTCGTCTCACTATCGAAATGATAGATGAAGTGTTATGTATAGAGATGTTTTTGCTTGTGATACAATGTAAATAAACACCTTTTCTGTTGGGTGCCACGCTGACGGCGATGTTGTGCTTCACTTCAATGTTACATTATGCCACCACAACCAACTTTTCTCTTTCCCTAAACAGCACCACTGTTGTCGATTTAGGCTATACGTATAGTTTATGGTATATGTAGTCAAAAGAGAATGTAGCAGGACACAGAACATCAGCCCTATTAGCCAACCGTTAACCTACCACAGCTTACCAAGCTCCAATATGAAGATGATTAGCTAGCTAGCTAACAAGAACCCAAAATGTTAGTTTGCGAAATCACCCCATAGCAATACTATCTTACGTGTCTAAAGAGGCCACTCAGCCGCCACTCAAGTAAATTAGCCTGGCGTTCAATTACGTGCTCACCCGAGATCCTTAACTTGCGCACGAGTACCGACAGCCCGATATCCGCCCATCGCTACGCTTGCCATCGTTAATTACACATGTTACATACAATAAGACAAAGGCAACACGATCTGTTCCACGAAGAGGGCACAAATTAAATTGGCCCGAATACAGGATTAAAGTTGACAAAAACATAAAAAAATCGACCACGCCAGGAGTCGAACCTGGAATCTCTAGAGAAAGTGATTTCATTCTACCGAAATCTAGCGCCTTAGCCATTAGGCCACGCGGCCTTGTATACTAAAGGAATGCTTATTCAGGTATAAGGCGCTTGCTGCTCTGGCAAACTGATCTCGTTCTCAGTGCGTCTATGGGCGGCTTGTATGTCGCTCCCAGACGCAACCTCATGATAAGACTTTAATACGAGGAAATATTAGTTAAAGTATGTGTTTGTCCATAATTGCTACATCTCCCGTCTGACTAATGCGATTCCCCCTCCTCTTACATTTGATGCTTGCATTAAATAGCTGCATCACAACTCCTAGTCATCTGTAGCTTAGTAGCTCCGATTCCAGTTCACCTCTATGCCAATGCAATATCCTGTCCAACATGAAAAATCCTGAAACTGTCGCTCTCATAAACAAGAAAGAAAGAAAGCAAGGCTTCGAATTGCTAACGAAGCATGTGATAACGCCATTCTATGCTCAGATTCCGTGCAGCTTGGTATGCCAAGCATCTACCCTGTGTCTTTCCCCTTCTGTCATTCGGTGGGGTCGTTTATGATCACCGGAGACCACCAATAACTTGCCCTGTAGGGCCAAATGCGCCATAATCGGCAGGTTTAGCAACACTCTCAACAGGTGCAGATTGGCTATCATCAGGGTCACTCTCCTCAGTCCCCTGCTCCACCTCTGTGTCGCTTGTGTGATTTGGTTCACTGGTCTCCATTTCATCAACTGGAGATATCGCATGACCTAACAATGGTACTGCTCGGCTATCCCTACCATCGTCAAACGTCATCGGCCCTCTTGGTTCTAGAAAATCGATGTTTGTAGACTCCTTAGCATCCGGCTCTCCGTACACACTTTGCGGAGGAGTTAATGGTTTGGAGAAGTTGAATCTTGGATTTGGTTGAAAGTGAGACTGAGCGGCAGAGAGTTGAGGCACATGCGTGTGACTCATACTTGACCTTTTCAGCTGCGGCTTGCGAAGAGAAGTAGAAGAGAAGAACCCTTGACCTCTTGAGGCCATTTCAAGACGCTCCTCCTCAGCTGTGTCCTCATCCGTTACGTCACTTTCTAGGACTAGGCCAGCTCCTGGTAACATATGAAGGCTGCCGCCTGAACGTCGCCGCTGACGTTTCTGGCCGTGGCTGGCAACTGGTGCGCCAAGATTTGGCTGATCGAGTGCCTGATCGTGCTTGTTTGGCCGCAGGCTGCCCATGTATGAAACTAAGCTCCTCAGATTGCTCTGGCTCTCTGAGAATACGACTCTTGTCCGAAGTCGGTGCACCGCGCGATCCAACGCCAGCTCTATGGCGCAGCTGTCGCGTACCCTGGAAAGCTTTGGCCAAGTTGCTCTTTCACCAACAAGGCAACACCTTAACATGAAGTCCACAGTAGGGTTGCTGAGAAGCACTGGAAGGTTATCGAGAGACAAATCAGGTAGAATGTTGATGTTACCCGAGTACTTCTGACTGAGAATACTTCGGAATTTTGTCATCATATTAGGGAAGAAGCCCATCTCCGCCATGAATTGTAGTCGATGGAGGGCCTCGTCTCTGGCCAGCGACGTGCACGTATAGAGCCAGTCCATGTCATCGCCAGTGTTGACGCTCTTGAGAATATGCTTGTTTTCAGGCGATAGGTGATCATCTTTAGAGAGAAACGGAGTGACGTGAGGGTTCACCTGGGATACGATGAAGTGGTTGACATTAAACATTTCTGCGAGGCGCGTCATGGGCAGATCATTGTCCACAGAACCATCAATAAACCTTTGGGGTGTTGGGTTCCACTGACGGTGCTCCCCAGTAACCGGATCTTTGACAAGCAAGGGCGACGAGTCAAAGATGAGCGGTACGGAGCAAGAGGCTGCTACGGCAGACCAGATCATAACATTGGGCGAAGTGACATAGTTGAGCAGCCGTGGCAGCTCGTATACAGATGCGCTTGAGACGCAGATGTTGAGGATGCGTCGAGTGCGGTTGTAAGCCTCCTGGAAGGTAATGTCGCCCATCATTCCTCTCATGACTCTCCTGAGGTGGGCAATATCTGACCAACAGCCTTCGGTCAGTAGGCGGCGAAAATGGTCTAAAAGACCATCTTGGTTATCTTGAGCTTCGAAAACCGCCAAATCTCCATAGGGGAATTCTTTAATCAGCTGCGGAATCTCTTCATCTGTTCTCGTACACATGACAGCACAGACAATGCTTCCAGCGCTGGCGCCAGATATGATTCTAGGCAGAAGCTGATTTTCGAATAAAGCTTTGAGAACCCCGACGTGCGCCATGCCAAACGTTCCACCACCGGACAATAACAAGGCACTTCGCCCGAAGCTCTGGCGCGCAAGCAACATGCCTTCTAGCAGATCCTTGTATGCGATGCCCTGATCCGTCGCACTGTGGATAATGGCGGCATCTATGGTTTCGATTGTCGATTCAACATAGCGCTCGATCAACGTCTTTGTGCCAAGATACGAGTGCCGGTATAGATCGACGTTGCCCATGCCACCGAGATCACGCGATAGGGCGGTCCGGATGAGGTGCATCATGGTGCGGATATCGTGACTCTCTCTCGCCTCGTCGAGCGCTCGAAGTCGTTCTTCAATGAGTTTAGGATTATAGTCTCCACTGTCGGCATCCTTTTTCCAGTCATCGTTCCCTTCAAGGCCGTCAAGTTCTTGCGCCGCTGCTTGCCATTGTTTCAATGTCTCAGCCTGTCACAATGCTTTCGTTAGTCCAATTTGGCCACGCTAAGGGGGTCAATAGGCACATACGCTCTTCATGCGTAGGTAGAGGATGTTTTTTCTCTCCTCGAGCAGTCTTGCCTGCTCTCTCTCTTCGCTGCTCACGCCATCTTTCCAAGATCGCCAGAGGTCCGCCGCTCCCCTGACTGTCTTGGATACGGTTTTGATGAGTGTCCGATCAACAGATTGCAGAGGTTGTGAAGATGTCGGGTACTTCTGTCGCTTTGGCGATTGCGGACTGTTACTGTTACCGTGTGTCGGACGTATCGGAGGTGCGCTGAGGAAGAAGTCGGCCATGACAAGTTGTCCTGCGTTTAAAAGGGCATGCGGGTAGTGAGGAAGATATTCAGGTCGGTAGGGGGAGGGTTCGGCGCGGCTTCAGTCCCATTCCTGCTGGTATGGACGGAGGATTACGAATTCAGTATATTTCGTAGGTGTAGAAACGATATGAAACAAAACTACGGAGTATGGAGTAGTATCGGTTGATAGGAGAAAGGAGAGACGGGAGGCAGGGGATCTCTTGTTGTAATCTGTGTGAATCTGGGGAAATGATGTCGGGCTGGGGGATGCAGCAACTTGGTTGGAGCATCTGACCGCTCTGCCACACCCGCTGATGGCATTTGCAGGTGGGGACAAATATAGCGGCATGGAGTCAGCTTGGACCTTTGTGGCTGCAACCCCAGTACTGCTGTTGCGGTACCTGTACCTATCGGTAGTTGGCCACAGTGGGCTCCAGTGCCCTGTGATGTGGTATAAGCCGCCCCAGCACCAGGTACTGAATACATGCATCTGGTAGAAATGCCAGAATGGACACGTACCCTGCGCATCAGCTACAGGGCACCCCCATATCCCGCAGCGCGTCCACGTGCTGTAATGCCGCTGTGCTGATGCCGCATGCGCTGACTTTGGGGGTTCGCAGATGCTGGCGATAGATCAACATTCACATGCCAGAGCGGTCAAAGATTCAATTAATGGCCGCATTTTTGGGATTCTGTGCAGCCTCCTGCATCGATTGGGCACAGGCACATGCTTCGACGGTACCTTGGCCCGGCTGATCGGGTACTAATCGGGCTTCCTCTGGCTTTGACAATCCGGAGTAGCAGTACTCTAGGATGCTGTACCCCAGGTCCCCCATACTTGTACTCCGCTGGCCTAATTAGAGGTGGTAAAGGCTAGCTCTATCTAGATACAGTAGAGTTCCAATAGAGCTCCAGAAAGGCGACCACACCACCGCGGGTTCCGAAACGTGCTGCAGCCTGACGGCGCCAGCAATGACGTCGAGTATTCAAATTGTCTCATGATCTGTATCGGAAGATTGATGACAAAAGCTTGGAGGGCCAGGCTCTCACGCTTCTTCCAATGCTCGCTGTCTCGCCCCGTGAGCCCGAATGCCGATCCATTAAAGTCAAAGGGACTTTAGTGGAAGGCGTTGGATCAGTACGTCTACATGTCACACTGACGTCTTCTAGAGGAAAATAGGCATCCATTCCTGAGAATATACCCCATATAAAAAATTGGACCAAAAAAGCTTCATTTAGCGAAGATATATATTATATATATATATCGTGACTCTCTCGTTAAAAACCCAATAGAACTTGTATGGGATATAAATGAAAGATTTTGAATGAGTCAACGAATATGAAGCGCTAAGCCTCTTGCTCACGACGACCCTGTAATATGCCATGTTAGGTGGTAATATTCAGGTAAACTGTCATACGGTGTGACATCTGTAAGCAACCTGTGACTCACAGGTGTGTGCGTTTAGAAATGCCTGGAATTTGATTACAGTGAACGCAATATATCTACAAATGGAATCAACCGTTAATTATGTATAATATGTATAAGAGTTTGCGCATGTTGGAAAACTACATGTGCCAACTGCACTTTCAATCAAACGCTTGCATCTTACCTGAATTTGGAAATAGCTGAACCGAAGAGCGATACCCACTCAAGCGAGATTTATTAGCGAATCATAAAGTCATGGAGCAGAGTAACATCACAGCCGAAGCGACGCTGTTAGACGCTGTGCCACAGCAAATATCGTATCCCTCTCAAGACAGCGAACCTGTCGCTGGTGGAGCCGAGCAAGAGCTAGGGGATGAAAAATATATTGAGGGCCGGCTTGAAATCGATGAAAAGAGAAAGAGATTCGATGAGACGTCATGCACAGTCGAGGAGAAAGAGCTATCTGATCTGTTTAGAACAGGATTACTTGATGATGGAAGCACAGGCCCCTTGAAGGGAGATTTCACTTTGAACGATCTCCCCCAATTGAGCGGCGATGAAGCATGTAGTGTTCAGTGGACGACGTGGAAGCGAAAGCCAAAGGAGAAGACATCGAGAGACTCTCAGAAAGGCAACAAAGAGACGAGTGGCTTAACTGACGATGAATTGGCCAGTGTACTGCAGGCTTGCCCAGACTTGGAGGGTTTCATCACCAAGTCAACCTAACTATTTCGAAACGATTGGGGAAAAAAGATTCTTCATTATGAAATCGGCTGCCAATTCAATTCAAAGTGCCTACTTTTCGCTTTTATTACCATAAATTTATTCATTTCCCACTCCAGCTAGCAAGCACACTTGCTATCTGCTCATGGCGAACCAAAGCTGTCTCGAATGACGGTGCCCCTTCGGCCACACCGTCTGCAAACCTTTCATAAAGAACGCCGACACTTCTTGCCGTGACTGGTAACTCCTCTTGCCAGCTCTGCCAGCTCCATTCAATCCTCTGAACTTTGTCCGAAGCAAAATCATGGATATCGATGGTAACAGGGGCGGAGTATGCGTTGGCGTGCAGAGAAGCCCCGCCAAATGCCTGGAGGCGTATTTCACCCTTTTCGCCGTTGACTGTCCATGAAAGGGCGGGTTCATCGAGGAAAGGCTGTCCACGACGGAAACGGTAGAGAACACTAGCTCCCTCGGTGGTGGTTTGAGATGCGGTAAGGGTGCCGTCGACGACGACGAGATCTGGGACATTTGAAGTGACTGTCTCAATAACTTCTTTGGTTGAAGTGTCGCGAAGGAGGACCTTGGGGCGCTGGAGCTGAAGACGCGATTGGATGTCTTGGAGCTCTCCAAGCACATGTTGGATCTGATCGAACACTGTAACGAGTTAGAGATGAAAAACACATTAACAATAAACTCAGATTGGTGTGAGCTTACAATGGCCAAATCCAATCGTCACGATATTGCCACCAACAGACAGATCAGTGAAGTACTTCATCCCTGGTAGCAAGGACTCCCGATCAATAGTTCCGCCGTTGGCCCTAATCTCGCTGCTGAGAACTTTCCCAATCCTTCCCTCCTGAAGCAGCTGACGGAGCTTGACAACAGGAGGCGCTTGTCGCCCTTGATGGCCAACCAGAGTCCGCCCGCCGTTGGCTCTCGCTGCCTCCACGAGTTCTTTGGCATGAGCCACATCGTGGGCTAGCGGCCATTCTACAAACACATCCTTCCCAGCCTTGACGCTAGGCAGAGCAGTAGGGTAGTGAACATCGACGCGAGTGCTTACAACGACGAGGTCAATGTCCTTGTCATCAGCGAGAGCTTGGGGGTCGCCATAGGCCTTTGTCTCTGGAGACAGCTTGAAATGCTCAATGGCACGCTTCGCTGCTTCGACGCTGCTGTTGCAGAGGGCTACGATCTGATACTTTTCACGACCGCGGGCAGAAAGAAGATAGGGTAGATGGGCAACACTCGCCCAAGATGAGGTTGAAGACTGGGAGAGGCCGATGATGGCTGTGCGGATAGGTGCCATGATGAGGGGTAGTGTTATATGGACTATTATTTTAACTGCGCGTAATGTCCAGTACTAATTGCATATAAGTGATTTCTTTGAGAATTTCTTTTTATATATGATCTCTTTGTATCTACATCCCATCCATTTCCTAGCTATTGCGTCTTGAAGCGGGATATCGTGCAATAGAGTGGAGGGAGTATGTGATTTCTAAGCAGCGATTTATAATGCTAGAGGCTGCGAAGGATCTCAAAGTCTATTTGTTTGGCTAATGACGGCGGGGACAATTGCATATTTGTTCAAAAATAGATGATCTTTATGACAGGTGGTGCGGAGTAAGTTTTTATCTTTTTAACGAGGTTCATTTCTATTCAATACTATTTATCAAGTTATTCTATGTCTTGTATACTTCTAGTTGTAAGCCAATGTAGCGTCAAGCTGTACACTACACTCCATGTATGTACACATGTAGATGAAGTACACGTAGAAGCAAGAGTTATTGATAGCTGTATACAAAGCCAACCAAATACGTGGAGTTATGTGAAAAACAGTCTCGGGCCTCCACCTGCCATTAGGATTACTAATGTATCGACTCTTTCAAATGCATCCGTGTTTTATTCATCTCTTTCAGGACCCCTCTCTTGAACATTAGTGTGTTCCGAGCCTATTGGCGCACTATTCTCGGCCTAAGCCGGGTTTGTTTTCGAGATTGAGATACTACAGAGCTCAGTGGTGGACTGGACACGAGCCTTCAATTGTAATAAGGACGCCGAATTTTGAATTTGATGAGATAAATATTGAATTTAAATCAAAGTGCGTAGAATATGTGCAATGATAAATGACGTGAGCCGTGGTAATCGGTGTCTGGTACTTGCATCCCCACACGCTACCGGCAAAATGGATCCCAATACGTTGGACGAATTCACCCGCACTTCATATCTTACAAGTCATGCTCACTTCAGGGCATGTTTAAAGCCAAGTCGTCAGTCATTGCTAGTCCACCTAAACATATTTGTAGATTAAGATCGGCTTCCGATACCCTCATAGGAACTTGTAAGTTTCGCCTTTTGTTTTTAGATCCATGGACTAAACTAACAGCGGCGCCTGCAAGAATCAACAAACTCCTCACAAATACCGCAATGAGTTCGCCATCTCAGCGCCTAACCAACTATGCCGCTTTTACTCGTGCCGAGACTGGTATTAGCCAAATTGGCCATTTAGATGCAGAAAAGGGCACGATCCAGCCACTGACACTCCTCTCTGGCTACCCCATACAGGATCTCTACCAAGTCATTGAAGCCGGCCCTTCGCAAATAGTTGCTTCTGGTTCTGCCCTCCCTCTCTCATCTGTCAAGCTCCTGGCGCCAATTTCAGGCCGTGATGTATTAGCTGTAGGCAAAAACTATATGGAGCATGCGAAAGAGTTCAACGCCTCGGGATACGACAGCTCAGACAAAGTCGACCTGCCAAGTCATCCGGTCATCTTCACGAAGCGCGCGACTTCCATTATTGCGGATGGCGAAAACATCTTCTTACATCCAGAGTTCTCCAAGAGCGTAGACTATGAAGGTGAGATTGGAGTCATTGTTGGCAAGGCGGGATTCCGGATTTCTAAGGAGAAGGCTTTGGATTACGTTTGGGGATACACTATCATCAATGACATGACGGCGCGGGAGAGGCAAAGAGATCATAAGCAATTCTATATCGGAAAATCGGCTGATACGTTTTGCCCCATGGTGAGTGATACTATTTTCATCATGTGTGAGTATATTAGTAGTTTAGTCGTTAACTTATTCAGGGCCCTGCTGCAGTCCCAAAGGAACACCTTCCTTCGGTGCTGCGCGTCCAAACCCATGTAAACGGCGAGTTACGACAGGATGCAACAACTGATGACCTAATATTCGATATCCCTACATTGATAAGCACACTTTCTGAGGGGCAAACATTACTGCCTGGCGATGTAATTGCTTCTGGCACGGTTAGTCTGTCTTAATACTTTACTTGCTGCCACAAGATCTCTAATATGAAATCCTACTAGCCCGCTGGTGTTGGTATTGGACGTAATCCACCCCTGTTTCTGAAAGAGGGAGACGAAATCGCTATCACGATTCCTGGTATCGGCACAATACGCAACAAAATCACCACTTATAACGCAACCACACAGCGTCTCGCTTCTCAATCCGTCTTCAGCCTTAGTAACGCAACACGTTCCGTGGGCGCTACCGCCGGTCTGACTAATATCAACGGCAAGCCTTTGAATTACAAACGTCTCGGGTCCGGAGACAGTAACATTGTCTTTGTTCACGGTCTAGGCGGCACATTGGAATATTTCTCGCCTCTCATTTCCGCTATGGAGCTCCAGGACGTAGCGAGCTTACACTTGTTTGACTTTGAAGGCCATGGTCTTAGTCCTACGCACCCGTTGAGCGTCCTGACGGTGGACTCCTTGGTAGCTGACCTCGCTGGCGTGTTTTCACACGTAGGCATCACCGTGTCCAACCCTGGAACGCTTATTGCGCAGGCAATGGGCTGTATAATTGCCTTGAAGTTCGCTCTTAATAACCCAGGCTTGGTGAAAAAACTTGTACTTTTGGGCCCGCCACCTTTCCCACTCCCTGAGGCAACAAGAAGAGTTTTGGAGGAGCGTAGTGAGCTCATTCGCACATCAGGAATGGGGGCCGTGGTTGACAAGATTGTCCTCAGCAGCACGTCTGAGCATACGAAGAGAACGAATCCTCTTGCTGTTTCGGCGATCCGATTAAGCTTGCTCGGACAGGAGCCAGAGGCATTTGCGAAAGCTTGTAGTGCATTTGCTAGAGATGGAGCAGCACTGCCGGTGGAAAATCTCGATGTACAGACGATAATTGTGACGGGAAGTGAAGACAAGGTTTCCTCGGCGGAGTATGCTGAGAAGATCAAGGGAGCAGAAACTGTAGTTTTACCGAATATTGCTCAGTGGCATGTATTTGCAGATGTGAAGGGAGTCTCCAGCAGCTTGAAATCGGTTTTATGATTCAAGAAGGAGTCTGAGCCTACGACGAGATTAAAATACGCATAATTAGTAGCTCAAATGGTTATTTAATATGAGTATAGACTAATCTTTGCCTGAACATATGCGCCCATAATTACGTGCACCTAACAAATCTTCCCACAAATAAGTGCCCAGTGTTGATTTGGCGGAATGTAGCTAGGCTGCGGAATGCCACACAAAGTATCTCTTTGATCCAGATCTCTGCGGGTTGTAAAGCTAATACTGATGCGTCTTATTGAAATGGCGCAAGCTGAAGCGCACTAAACAAACATGCATAGCACATAACTTTGGAGGATTGGCCAACAATTGGAGTTAGACCCCGTCCATTACATCACACATCATCAGAACCATCAGTTACAGCCACGCAGCTACCAACAAATCGGGTGCTAGAGTAAAACTACTTCCTTTGATTCGGCCTATGAAAAGCCGTAGAGAATGCTCCAGCGCATCTAAAATCCTAGGGGAATAGATTCGAATCCTTCAGCCATCTCATCACCAATTATGCGCAGCGCTTCTCCTCTCGACGCTTTGAACTTCATACGTCATAACTACTCAGCTCTAGCATACTTGGAAAAATGATCTTGAGGGATTAGAACTCATTTGTTTTAATTATCAATTTTTTTTGTCTAATCTAACTTGAAACTTTCATCAATAACGGACCCTTTAATCGCATCATGTCTAAGATTCTCACCGTCTTCGGCGCTACGGGCAATCAAGGAGGCTCCGTAGTCCAAGCCATCCTCGCAGATCCAGTCCTCTCGCAAGAATTCAAAATCCGCGGCGTCACTCGCGATGTTAACAAGCCAGGCGCGAAAAAGCTCTCATCTAAAGGCGTCGAGATGGTCGTGGTGCGTCTTAGTCCGCCTTATATACTGATACATGAAACATCACCATCCGCGATATCATCATCTAGTAAGCTCTAACTTGGCCATACGATTATAGGCCGACATGTCCTCCGCTCAATCAGTCGCCCCCGCCGTCCAAGGCGCTCATACCGTTTTTCTCGTGACGAATTTCTGGGAGAGCATGTCTTCTGACATTGAAGTCTCTCAGGGCAAAGCCGTTGTTGATGCTTCCAAGAACGCTGGCGTGAAGCACATCATCTTCTCCTCTCTTATAAACGTCACCAAGGCGAGCAACGGACGTCTACCCAACATTTCTCATTTTGATGGCAAAGCGAGAATCGAAGAGTACATTCGTAGCGGCGATGTTCCCGGCACATTTGTTCTGCCGGGAATGTTTATGAGCGGCTTCGAGACGATGATTCGGAAGAATCCAGCGTCCGAGCCAGCAGGCTACACGTTAGCTCTACCGGTTGATCCACATAAGGCCATAACGCCGCTTTTTGACGCAGCTGAAGACACGGGTAAGGCATAGGGGCAATTTCATTTTCAGAAGAATTCTTTTCTTCTCCCTCCGATCTTGGTTGACAAAGACACTCCAGGCAAGTTTGTAAAGGCTGCTATTAAAAACTTTCCTTCTCAATCTGGAAACCGTATCCTGGCAGCCGCGGACTACTACACTATCGACCGACTCATCTCCGAGTTCTCTCAAGTCATCGGCAAACCCGCCCAGGCTGTACAGATTTCAGATGACAAGTTTAAATCGTTTCTGTCGCCAGCCGCGGCACAGGAGCTGCTGGAGAACATGAAACTGCTAGAGGACCCTGGCTATTATGCTGGTGAAGCCCTAGAAGGCAGCTTGGCGTTGCTGGAAGAGAAGCCGATAACTTGGATGGAATTTGTGGAGAAGAATAAACAAAAATGGGCTTAATTTCGTTCGAGGTGACGGTAAATGGACAATCATGTGGTGTTTGCGGACAGTGCTCTAGGATAGCTTAATTTAAACACCATAATCAGTTGCTTACCTATCAGCTACTATGTTCTTACATTATACCACAATGACTGGCTGTCAAGAGCTTTTAATGATAGTGGTGCCACCCACTTGTGTGAGTGCCAATGCTAGTGCTACCCAATCCCTATTTAAGTATTCAAGGAGAGAAAGAGATGAGATCAATAATTACACCTTATCCGATCCACTTGATAGTGTCTCAGACACGCTGCATGCAGTGTTTCACAAAATCTTACATTTCATAGTCAGGCTGACTCAGGTGTTGTTCAAACATAAGTACATCACGACATTTTCATTCTTACCATATATCGCTCTCTGCTCCGGGCAGTTATCCAATTGACTGATGGCGTTTGGCGCAATTGCGCATCAGATCAAACATAATCCTCAAGTCTTTTCATCAAGTCTTTGACTTCAATTTCACGAGAATTCTCTGAATTCTCTGAACGATGATGGCGATGGCCTTTGTGGGGAGGGAGAGGGACTCGGTTGACAACCTGGATAACACCATTCTTCCCCAAGCCGTTAGGCACTACCACTCGAGAAAAGCCGTTCACTTTGATCGAGGCGAAACCAAAAACGCGAGCAACGTCGACGCTGATGTGCGCATCGCCAAGTAGTGTTGGTAAGTCGTAGTGCTCGTTCGCAAGCTCTCCAATTTCAGACTTTTCATGCTTGCTCTCTCTGTTGTCGTAGAATGCATCGGTGTAGAGGGTAGCGTTGGGCACGATGTTGTACTTGAGAATCGCCTTTAGGTACTTGCGGCCCTTGTTACTGTTGAAGAGGAAGGCATTTGCCTTAGGGCCCAGCCAACTAAAGGCTTCATTAGTGGGGACGAAAACGGTGCTGCCCTTAATATTGACCCCATGAATAAATTTGACGAAGTCAGTTTTCTCATACGCTAGCAACAGCGTTGAGAAACGATCAGGGAATAGAGTGATGACTCGGCCGATTGAAGGGGGTGGAACTAGGATGTTATTCACAGCGTGGATAACACCGTTCTTGGCTGCCTATAAAGTTGTGAGAAAAAAAAAGCAATTCGAAAGGGTTGGTTCGTATATGTGCGACAAGAAGAAAGACAGGTTGTCTATTAATAGACTGATTGCTCAGCGGGGTAACACTTACAATGTCAGCAGCAACAACCTTGCTGTAAAAGTTGATCTTCACTCCGCCGAGATTAACGGAAGTACGAAGTCGCTGAGGCTCACCGCCAAGCAAGTCTTCATCATGAGCAGTTGGCAGCGTGTAGGTATGCAAAATCCTCTTCGCCGGATATTCGCCTAGTCCAATGTGGTATCGGAGTACGTCTTCGACGAACTGCTTGCTAGGCTTCTTGTGATCGTCCGGGATGTCCTCGAAAGCCTTGTCAAGCGGCACGAAGAGCGTGTATTTGCTAGAGGTGCTGTTGAGCAGATCCACAACGCTAGGATGGTCGTTGACTAGCTTGGCAAACTTGGTTGTATACTTGCTCTTGGAGATTAGCTCGTATATCGTGAAGCTGCTATCGTCGTTCTGGTCATGGTCGTGGCTAGGGTTGGCGGGGCTACCGAAGTGGTCTCCCGTGTAGCCAAGCCCAACAAGGTCGGCTACGGCCTGGCTAAAGTCTTCATGGATGTGTCCCCGAATGCTTGAGACGGCGTTGAAGAAGCTCTCGGCGGCAGTGCGTCCCTCGTCGTCGTCGTCTAGGTGGTGGGGTCCAAATATCACATTGTCCAAGTTCGTGACCTCGTCCGCACCACGAGTTCCGCCCAGCGGTGCCTGATTGACGGCTGGCTCGGGTAGCACCAGAGCGCGGGCTATGGCGACCAGCGACAGACCAGCGCCAATGGTAGCGAGCTTAACCATTGTTGTAGATGTCTTTGTCAGACGGACAATATTCAGTCAAACAGATTCTTGCTGAGGATGTTGTAGCGTTCTGGCGGTAGCGTAGGGCTATGTCTCGTATCATCAAGACGCTCCAGGCGGTGATGATGAAGGAAGAGGATAAGCATCCCATCTGCCCACTCTCTGCAAAGGGATAGGACAACCTACGCAAAGGCAAATCGGGTCGGGCTCCATGTGAAGCAAGGTTCAGTGCTGTAAGAGGCAAAAGGTACACGCAGGCGCATGGGCAGCTCTGGAAACGAAACAACGGGGCCCCACCACCAGATCTATTTCAGGTATACGGAAGTACTCGCACCCGCTGAGATTTCTGGATCCCAGCCCTTGGAAGGTTCGATATTTCCGAGTCAGTGGGCACTCACTGGCTGGAGAGCACAGCTAAGCTTTCCGTGCTAGCCCCCAAGCTACTGTGCTACAGTGGGATCGGATCGCCATATTTCCGGCAGGCGGTGCTGGGACTACATGGGCGCTACAAGAAGCCTAACAGCTGGGAGTAGAGAAACGCGCAATCAATCAATCAGAAGCTCAGAGGAGCAGAGCAGAGCAGAGCTGACCGGTACATCTGCTGTGATACGCAGGCACAGCGTCTGACGTCAAAGCCACCGGACCCGACGCTTCGCATCATCGATCACAGGTTATTGGATCATCGCCGCGCAATGCCCCCCGAGTCTCGATGCTGCCAGCGCTTCCATCCTCCGCCCGAGCCATCGCTCCGCCGCAGCACCCGCAGCAGTATCCAGCGCATTAATAAGGCAGAGCCGTAGTACTAAGGAGTACCCATACAAGCATTCAGTACCTGTTGCGTGCCTGGCTGTGGTCAAAACCTGAAGACCCTATTGAATCCCACTCGTTCGCGTCTCGCCGAGAGCCAGCGACCTCCAGCGAAGACCGAAGACAAAATAATAATTCCAAAATAATAATTCCAAAATAATAATTCCAAAATAATAATTCCATAGGCCTATTACCTTGGATGTTACCTGCTAGCCCAGTAGGAGGCACAAGGTTGGGCTATTCGTCATTCCGCGGCTCGCTTCCTGGGCTCATCTCGTACCATCGCACCATCGCATCGACGCCAGACCCTGCAACGCTTCCCTTCGCTCGTGGACTCCTGCATGTAGCACTACTCCGAGCTACTCCCTACTGCCACTCAAATCTCCAAATGGGAGGGGGGCGAAGCAGCTCGCTAGTCCATGGTGGCGGGCCAGCCAGATTGCTGACAGGACGATGAAGCCTTACCAGTGCTTACTAGTTGGACCCAGCTATGCGGCTCTAGGAAAAGCTGGATGCCCCCGCCCAAGTAGATGCTGACAGAAAATAGGATTTAATGCTCCAGGGAGGGCCAAGCATCGAGCTGGTGCGCTTCGTTTAAAAATCTTTTCCGATCTCTTCATCTTCTTCCCCTTTCCTCACTATTTTTTCCAGATCTCTCTCTCTTTTTTTGCCGGTGGTCGCATCCAAGATCACAAATCAATACCGAAAGCCTGGTCGCATTTTCTAGCTAACGCAACGATACCCCCAACCGGTCCCTGACCTCCGCTAAATAAAGTAAACTTTCAGCGTTCACACCCACCCGAGGTGCGCCAATTACGGGGACTCAAGCCTGGCTTGCGGGGCTGAATCCAGTTATTGTCACTGCTATTGTCCGCACTTTGTGCCGCTGCAACCATCCGACTCCATATCGGCTGAAGTAGCCAAAGTCCCCAAGGAATTTTTCCTTCCTCCTCCTCTTTCCCACTTCCTCTTTGTGTTATCGGATTAAACCCTCGATAAATGCCCGACATGCTTCGTAAGAAAGAGGCGTTTACTTTGGTAACGCCAATCCCGGGGTTCATTCCCCGGCAGCTGGCCATCGACATCCTCCATTCTCACAGCGAAGTCCTCACTCTCAACCCGCTCGTCCTCAACCACAAGCCCATCCCAGCGCCCCGCAATGCCGCTGCCGACGAGTTTTACAGCACTTGGTATGAAATCGAAGAGCGCGTCCAGTATGTCCCTGGCATGGGCAAGATGGGCTCCGGCAAGATCAAGTTCAATGGCTGCTTCCATGACATGCCTTGGGGTCTGCAGACTCACATCTACGCGCCCATGAACATTGATTTGCGCAACACCTATCGCATTTGCGGCAACCAGCCTGGATTCGAGCCCCCGGAGCATCGAGAAATTGGCTTGGAAAACCTCGGAGCCCCCACCGATGGTCTCTACCTCCGCGAAGACATTGAGATCAAGGCTAACATCGCCATGGTTTCCTTTGTCAAGGCCCAGCTCAAGTCTGCCAACAGAGAAATGGTTCAGCGTATCATCAAGAAGGCTGAGCTTCTCGATGCTGGTGTCCTCAGCGCTATGATGGAAGATGGCAAACTCAAAACCGTCAACCCGAACGATCGCTCTACCACGCCCGCTGTTGGCGCGTCCCCAGACCCTAGAAGGCGGTCTTCATACAGACAACCAAGCCCACAGTTGGCACAAGCAGCTCAGGTGCCACCAAGCTACTCCCCAGCTTATCCACATTACGCTTATCCTCCCCCTCCGCAGACGCCGCAGTTGTACGACCCTCATCAGTCTATGTACCAACAACAACTACAACAGCAACAGCAACAGCAACAACCACAGCAGGGTCTGTACGCACCGCCACCGATCCCCCCCAAGGAACAGATGGTTATCATGGAGCTCCCGGGTGACTACCCTCCCCAAGGCTACGCCTCGCCACAACCTAGCCCAGGGTATCGCCCATCTTCAGTATCTTCATCTGATCCTCGATGGTCGCAAGGCCAGCCAAGCCCATCCATGCTTAACCCACAGAGAATGAGCAACGCCTCTACGAGCAGTACAGGCCCACATCACGGCTTTATAAGTGAGCTATCAACGCACAACGAAAAATCAGAGTATTAGATGCACGCCGGAAAACGGACAGCATGTTTTACTCCGCCTCTTTTTTTGCGTTTCGACGACCACGATATAAAAGCAAGAAGAAGATACCAGTAGCGAAAGAAGAAAAATTACCACAATGCTTGGACATGACTTGTGTCAGAAACAGAGATAGAGAGATGAAAAGAGAGACCCATTAATACCGAAGATGATGGACGATTTAGGGGGGCAATCTATGACTAGCCGATAGATACATAGCAGCGTATCTTTCAGTTTCTTTTGTATTATTCTTGTGTATACATATACCCTACCTAAAGACACGTGGTATTTTTTTTCTGTTTTATTGTTTTAGGGAATCTTGGAAAGATAGTACGGAACTTGGAATACCACTTTGCGTTGTTATGTTGGATACTCAATACATGTTTACTTCTCATTGCCTTTGCCTCCGAACCTGTCCTTTTTTTTTTTGGTTGGTTCAAATTACACAAAATGTTTTCTTCTATGGATTTAAAGACCAATAGCAGCCATAAATACAAAAATCAGTGCCAAAATTGGCTTTAAACTTGGAATCTTTACTGCTGCCGCATTATTACCGTTTGACGGAGAAGTTGTGGTTGGCGTAAGTGTTGATGAGGTGTCCGACGTTACAGATGAAGAAATATCCGATGTTACGGACGTCGAAGTTGACGGTTCTGAAGGGAGGTGAAGCGATGGGAGTACTATCGGTTTACTGGTCTCGTGTTCGGAAGACGTAGCCTTCGAGGATGTCGGCGTCGATGCTGGAACCGACGTTTCTTCCTGGCTCGTCGTGAAGCCCAACCCCTTGGTCGTGCTCTGGTCATGAGAACTCGTCGCCTTGGCGATGCCGCTCGTTTTCGTTTTTCCAGCAGTCGTGCTTCCACTGCTACTATGCGGGCTGTCACTTTGACCAACACGCTGGCAATATTGCTCGAACCCATTCTGAACGCACTCCTCTCCAGCATGACAGTATGCTCCGTCCGGACAGCAGACGGCCCCCTCGGGCATGCATTTGTTATCGCCACAGGGCTCTTCGCCCAAGCCGCAGCTGATCTGGTCGCTGCAGGTTTTGCCAATAGGGCAGCAGCCGTCTGTGACGCACGCATATCCTTGCCTACAATATCCTTCGCCATCGTCGCAGCATTCTGAGCGAGGGGGCATGCAGCCGGCGTTGCAGGCTAGCTCTCCTGGGCGGCAATGCTCGGCGGCGGCGACTATGATGACGGCATTTCGGAAAGGAGAGGAGGGCGATAGTTGGGCTAAGAGTCGTGCAGGAGGCTTATGTGGGATGAAATTTGTGGTGGCGAGGGTGGTTGATGAGAGGCTTAGGAGAGAGAGAAGGCCGGTGATGGCGGTACGGGTACGGAGTGGTCCTCTCATTGCTCGGATGGGTCAATATTATTATCAATGCTGAATAATTCGATTTCACAGAGTTTAGTTTTATCCTTTCCCTCGCAAGGAACTACACGCCCTCTTATAAAGATCTTTCCAAGCATTACTCCTCAACTTCATCTCGGGATCAAGGCTGGACATGCTACTCTACAACCGTTAGGCAATAACGACGGAAGAAAAAAGCCTTGCGTCCCATCCCCGCTACGGACAATGTTCAGCTCTTCTTGGCATCATGCAAAGAGGTCAACTAGCCAACGCTATCAACTGTACGGGAGCGCAAGCTGAGCCCACGACGACTTTATCCAATTCTTCCCATTGGAATAAAATCAGCTCACATGAGCGTCTCACCGCATGCCTGAATAAGCGTGTGTGTGTGCCTCTCAGCCTGACCTGACTAGGTTTGTGCCTCTCCACATTTAACTAAAAAATTAAGCTTATAGATATGGTCGACAGGGATCAGGCTGCGCCGTTGAATGCGTTTTCATCTTGGCGCGATGTATTGCGTTGCCGGTTTGGTGAATATTGAGGCTCTTCGGATGTGATAAATCATGCGATGTGACATGGCTTTGATGGGATTAAGACGTGTATATGGACCGTTGAAGTAGTGGGATCCATAGCTTGCCGAATTCTACGTGGATTTATCCTATCGAATCACATCTGCGTGTCACTAATCTTGAGTGCATGTGCGTGTATTTACCGAGCGTCGGCAACATGAGCATATAGACTTAAGTCGCATATATGCTCATACGGAATGGTTAATAATTGTAAATAGTGAGTAAGAAACAGCCTTGAATCATCTATCCCGCAGTAGCAATTATAAAATACGCAGCAAAAATTGTGGGATTACAAGCGTTCCTAGTCAGAATGGCACCATAGCCTCCTAAGACCAGATTTTGTATTCCTAGACCTTTTCATGGCGATCAAGAATAGTGCCCTCTGAAGATTCCACTGCTATATACGAAGTAGATGCCGCAGATATGCAGCGCCGATCCCATTGGGAGATACTTTGACTCCACTTCTGGGAGGAATTTTCCTAGGCGTCCTGCTATTTTGATCATGGTATCAATTACGTACATAGATTAACTGCGACGTATTTTGAACTGGACCAGATACGCGATACGTACTCGCTAATAACTTTGCTGCAACGCTCTTCATCCTCTGTGTCAATCATTTTGAAATAGAAACATTGGCAAGAATAGAGTTAGCCTCTTACTCGAACAAACTATCGGTTCCTGTTTCCTAGCGGTTTCCAGGATATATTCGTCAATTTACTGGAGAATGTGATATATATTGTTCCTAGCCGGCTTGATATAGGTATATAATCGAAAGTCCATAACGAGACGCTGACTAGTGGTGCACCGGATCTCGCCATAGCCAAAAGCGCCTCGATGGACTTGGTCAGTGTAGGGGAAATACAACTGTGGATCAGGGTCTCCGAATGAGAGTGGCAGGAGGCCAATCATGAAATGGCTTCAGAGCTCTTCGACCTGTTTCTTCCAGCCGAGGCTGTGAAGACCTTCCTCAATTTATTAGATCAAAGATGTCATGACTACTATCTGGCAAAAAGTCATTGGCTATTCATTTAGGCAACACCTTTAACGATACATCAATATCCCCATGTAAGAAGAAGACCAGAATAGGCTTTTCATGGCTTACAAGAGCGGATAATCTTTTGTGAATGCGTGCGTTGAGCAATATGCCAAGAGTGAACACGGCGCCAGTGCAAATGACTAATTTCTTTGCCTGGACGGTAGATGAACTATAATTCAGAAGGTTCTTAAATTAGCTTTATTGATATGACCGCTGTCTTCATTTAGTGAAAACTCGACAAGTTTGTACATGGTCGGATCTTAAAAATATTTTTCAAATGTTCGGTCAATGAAGGGTTTGACAGGCTGCCAAAGAGGGAAGCGGTGCAGCTCCATTCGACATACTTTCCTCAAAGTTCATCAGTAAATAACATGCTTTGAATGTTTCAAGAAGGATGGATCTCCCTTAGTCCAAGAGGATTTAGCTGTTGTCGAATAGAGTCATCAAATATAGTGTTGTTCGCTCGGAATAGGGTTTCAACTTCCTTATAGTTTATCCCACTCCGCGTCAAAAGTTGATTTTTATCTATTTAAATATCCTTTTGACAATAAATGTTATATCTAGACAAGCGATTAGTAATAATGACCCTATTCCTTTCCCTGCTAGACCGTGTTCACCTCGTCCACCCTCCCTGGGCCCCCCTACTCTGTCGGTTCGCCGGTCAGAGGCTGCCCGCTGTCTCCGTCTCATCCCGATCTGTGACACCCCGGTTCCGAGGATCTCGGCTCTGTGTACCTATACGGTCCCTGCCGAATTGATTCCTAATAAATACCTAGAATTGGGTTCTCATCGCTGAATAAGCTTAATGCTGGTCTAGAGACTTGAACAGAACTGCGGGATGGGTGATTCATATCGTAGCAGCTATTGAAACTCAACTAAGAGCATTACCATCATGTTATGCGGATACAGTAGGCGACCGCAGCTTCTACAAGGACGTTAGTAATCAAGACTAGCATCAAGATCTGATCGTGAGTCTTGGTAGATAGGTTGTAAAATAGGGTTACATTGTTTTGTTATCCAGGCTGAAAACATGTCGCCAAGAGCGGATTTGTATCTGCAGCTAGGATGGCACTGTGGCTGCGTTGGTACCGTGTTTAGCTCCCGCTGTTGGTCAGAAGCTTAATTGACTTTACCAAAGAGGCAATTTCTCTAAATGGCAATCCTGTAGAACTTTTGTCCTTCTGTGATTATAGACTGTAATGGTCATAAATTATGCATTGCTAGCCTGTCTATGATCCATATAACTATTTATCCTTGGTAGGTCTCAAATCCTTGATCATCGTTATATCGAAATCGTTCAGCCCAGCTACGTAGTTTGCCAAAATCTCGGCATTGATGTGGAGTCCCGTATCCGTCTACGCCCTTTCTGGGCGAAGCGTTGTCATATTTCGGTTTGAATGGCTCCAAAGTAGAGTCGGATGTGCACAGGATACTCTCTCTGAGGTAATCTAGACAGTGGAGTGAATGGGAGTGCGGTTCGGTAATGTTTGATGCCAGGGCCTCGAAGAGTTCTTTTTGAAGAAGGTACTGCGCGAAGATTAGTTTAATGAGTCATTAATTACTCTGTTGGTCAGTTCGAACAAGAGATGCGAGAGAGCGAATGTAACATACAAGGCAGTGCAGTTGGTGAAAGGTTGCTACAGAGAATCGCCCTGTGCCATCCGTGCTGGTGTCTCGGATATAGTCGGGCACTGGACCTGCAGCCTCTATGTTGTCTATCGAGACATACCCCTTTCCTTCTAGATTTGTGTATATTAGTAATAAGTCCTCGAAGAATATGCCGAGTTACGTACTTGGGAAAAGGCTCATCCAGGCTGCATGCCCTTTTTCTGTCCGCGGATCATCGTATACCCTCTCGGGCATAAAAGCTTTTTGAATTGGACCAACTGAACATGTCCATCAGTAAAATTCGAGAAATAGAAACAAATTCTCTTACGAGGAGGAATATCCAGCCCAGGTAGTAATTTCACATCTTCCTTTCGTATATCTTTAGATTGCAAGGTCTTCCACACCACGAGACTCGCTGTGATGGATACCGCTGAACTGAGCAGGGCAACAAGGAAAAAATGTATCAGTGTAAGATTCCCCCTCCTCTTTTCTACCCTCTGCAAAGGAAGACTCTCGCTCTTGGAGCCCAGAAGAGTATCCTCATCTTCAGAGCCAGAGCTTCGCCGAGACATGATGCCACCGCAGATAAGAAGGAGTTCAAAGGAAGCCGAAGCTTTCAAAGCCAGACAAATCCTCTGTCTACAATTTGCGTGTTGAGCACCGTCGGAGAGATCATGTAAGCGGTTCCCTAGAGCTCTGCTGAAAATGGAAGCTGGCTAACGCACAATGAGGGGCATCTGATAACCGATGGATTGCGCCAGACTTTTCGGCGGGGCCTACGCCCTGCAGATTCAAAAGTCCTGGAGCCATGACACGAGACCTCAGCGCTAGTGGCGGCTATGATAGTGACTGGATTAGCGTTGAGTATCTTTGTGGTGTTGCTCTGATTCAGGCAGTATGATAGTCGATGTGGAACTACTAGCAAAAGTGGATCTAACCTACACGTATGTATCCAACCCGTTTTAGTACACAACTTACAATAGTCATAGTTTCGATATCAATACCTATACCTAATAGAAATAACAATTCTGCATTACCTTGCAGTAGCTACATCTAATCTATTAGTAGTATACAATTACTTGGCATTTGATTGCAAAGGTCCGCATGTATGTATGCACGACTAGCGCAATGCTACGGCGCAACAGGGAGGATCTTATCACCCTCTCTCAACTCCACCACTATATTCTCAAGCGTTTGATGTGTGCGAACCCACTCTCGTACTGGTTCCCAGTCGATACACTTGTGGTCCGTGTTAAAGTCCACAAAAGATCCGTCCAACCCCTGCTCCTTGTCCCTCACCCAATACTGTCCAAAGACTCCCAAGTCGGGCTTGCACTGGATCACCTGCCGTAGCATATCGACGCAGTGTGTTACGTGTTTGGTAATGGTTTGCTCGTCCGCGCCAAGATGTCGTCCCGGAGAATTAGGACCCGAGTAATAATCGTAGTTGAAGAAGAGGGCCTTGCGGATCAGGTTGAGGCAGTGCATGTGGTGATTGAACTCGAATAAAACTGGGAACTCTCCTGATGGAGTTTTAAGATGGTCTAGGCTAATGCCGGCACGATTTGCTTGTGACTCAGACAAGAGGAGAGGCTTTGAGGTGGTACCGAGGCCTTCCCATGCTGCGTCCACTTCGGGAGATGCTGGAAGGCGAAAGACAGAAGTTGAATTGGCGAGGAACGTCCCGTCATATGAAACTGAACGATAATGAATTGGAATGTCAATAGGCGTAGCTAGAACGATGGTCAGCAACGATATATGTTCAAGGTAAAGAAAGAAGAGATGAGCATACGATTCTGTTGCGTATGTCGTACGCATGCTGCGTCGAGATATGAAGCTCTGTGTATGTAGATATATGTCAAAACGTGTGAGCCGAGAGAAATACCAAGTAAGGCGACCAGGCAGTATAACAGGATATCACGCTGGCGATGACTTCGAGTCTCATCTTTTGAGCGTAAAGAAGAACCCAAAAAGGGATCAAACTCTTCAATAGAGTTGTCGTCTCTCTCCTTTTCCATGTCCATGCTGGTCAACTTGTGAATGATTGCAACAACAGTCGTAGGTTACAGTCTTCCCTTCTCTAGAATGAATGGAGAAGTTTTGTTGATAGCTAGTGCCAACCTGTAGACGGAAATATGTACTAGTCAAGACTAGTTCTCTGGAAACAAGTAATAGTGTCTAGAATTACCTTAGGTACATTTTCGTACAGATGTCGAACCACTTGAGTATCGATGTAGTTGAGGGCATCATGCTTCACCTTCCAATTTCAGGAATTCATTCTAGGCCTTTTACGGATAAATATGCGGAGATGAAGGTCTCTCGGGGCTTGGCAATGCCCAGCACCTTCTACATGTTGCAAAGTCGTTGAGGATCAAAACTAGTAGCTTATGCTTGTCCACATTCTGTAAGGTGTGTGTGGTATAACTGAGAAGTGATAGGCGCCAATTAAGGCTATTTCCACCTACCGGCGTAGTAGTGGTGAGATTTACAGATCTTAAAGGAAGGGCAATGCCACTCGGCCAATTTTCATGCCACCGTGACCAACATTACACTTAAAATTTGATACGTCGACAACACTCTTACCAAGATGAAGACATCTCTGTTTCTCAGCTGCATTACAATTGCTGCTTCAGTAATTGCCGCCCCAGTTCCGGTATATTACTCTCCATCTATCTCCTAAATGTTTCGATTGTTTACCATTTTTTCTAGGATTCCGACACCATTGCAAGCTACGAATGGAAGAAGGACACTGAGAGCACCGACGGTGTCGCCAGCTATGAATGGAAGAAGGAGAAGAGGGATACTGACACCGTCGCCAGCTATGAATGGAAGAAGGATACTGAGAGCACCGATGGAGTTGCTAGTTACGAGTGGAAGAAGGAGAAGAGAGATACTGAAAGCACTGACGGTGTCGCCAGCTATGAATGGAAGAAGGAAAAGAGGGATACTGATACCGTCGCAAGCTACGAGTGGAAGAAGGAGAAGAGAGATACTGAGAGCACCGATGGAGTTGCTAGCTACGAGTGGAAGAAGGAGTAAAGGGCACAAAGAAAGATGCCAACCGCGAGTGGGGATAGTTGCTAGCCACCATATCTAGTTTTAGGCTAGAGCTATTCATTATCCACTACTTCGTACGAAAAGGTAAAACTTTTAAATCAAACCAGCTGCCTTGTCGTATGGCTTATTAAACTGTTCCACCGGCTCACCCACCGGATAGCCTATCTATAAGCTATACTTGGCGTATCAGCAGAGCGGAGCAACACACACCCGTAGCGGACCCGCAGCAGTATTTACGACATCTTTGGGCGACGGAACTCGTCTTTATCCATGCAGTTTTTTCATGTTACTTCTCCGATTACGCAATATATGCAAGAAGGGATAGCGGCGGGACCTAATCAAATGACCCAGGCAGTCTTCTTTTGGGGGGATGATATTTTGAATCAAGGCTCCGGTTACCCCGTACGCTTTCACGGCGTCTCGCCGATTCATTAGCTACGAGTTACCTTAGCCAACGAATGGACATTAGTGAATGTCAAGTTGCAAGTATATATTGAACTGGTTCTTCACCGCGGTGGAGCTCCTTTAGCTAAATGAATTGGAAGCAATACCAAAACTAAACTCCATTTCAGCATGTGTCGTGCGACAACTGTGGTGCGTTGCGTAGCGCAGATTCGCAATCCCCTAAAATGGAAGCGTGCATTGATAACACTAAAAATGGACATGGGAGTCTTAGAATTGAGGGGAACATTGAGCACTATGTTTAAAGCGAGAATTTAGCGAGAGCCTTTCATATTTATTAAATACGAATACATGTAAGCTTATATGTGGTGAGCAGCAGGGTAAAGTGCGTTTTGTAAAGGCCACCAAAAAAAAAAAAAAAAAAAAAAAAAAAACACCACCGTCCAAGATATCATTTTATAATTATATATGTA
>JARFTM010000159.1:0-72431 GCA_030278935.1 Trichoderma polysporum | reverse complement strand
GACAGGTTTTTTTTTTTTTTTTTTTTTTCCGTTTTTTTTTTCCTTTTTAGAAAGATCCGAGTGTTATGACAACGTATATGAATTTTCGCTCGGATTCAAATACACTTGAGAAAACAAAATATATCGGGGTCTTGTCGCCTTTCGAGATACCAGGATGGCGTTGGCAGCTTTTTGTTTTAGGGGGGAGGGGGGCATGGGGGCAAGCAAAAGGGGGCCGCCAAGCGGGTGTCGTCTTGAAAACCGAGATATGCGAAACTCGACAACACAAGACGAGGCTACAGCCCATGAGCGGCCCTGACGACAGCTGCACTTACCACGGTCATAACATAACGCACTCACGGCATTCCTTGTGCTTTAGTAATAATTGCGTCGCAATCGTTTTGGATTTGAGGGAATGGCAGGCCGACCTTGGCATAACTGGCTTGAGATAATGGAATATGGGCAGGTGGTCGCCGCGTGGAGGTATTCCGTGGCAAAATTGGCTGGATAGTTGTACATATTGGAACTAAGGGGGGAACAGAGCAGATATGAGCACGTACACGGTATGGCGGCGGTCTCGGGGGACGCAGCGGGATTCGCCCAGCATATGAAATGCTGAATAGAATATATTGGTTTTGAATTGCGATGAGCGGCTTGGTTCTGAATTTGTGTGAATTTACTGGTTTACTTGTCTTCAAGGTTTAACTTGTTGATGATTATTTGGCAATTATTGGCTAGAGTTTAATATTTATTACTATTTACTTGATTTGATGATGGAGAATTATGGGTAATGTTAGTATACCTGAGATTATCTTGCAACGTCTCCCTCTTCTCATTGCACGTCGTGTATTTCCCTACTCTACAGCAATCCTAGAAATAAAACCAAGCTTGTTGTAGGGCCTGCCAAAAGCTATCGACAAGAATACTACCTTGGCGCCGTTTTCCATGGGGTACACTCTCACCAAACGAAGATATTATTTCATTAAGAGAAGTTATGGCATGGAGGTGCTGGCGTAGATGGCAGAAGAGGTGATATTGAGACATTTGTAAGGATTTCGTCAAGGACAGCGTAGACATCTAAGTATACATGGCTGTGCTTGTAAAGAGAATTACATATCATCACAATACTCACGTCGAATACCATAAAACTCAGAACAAAGACATTGCATAATGAAAGCTGCATTCACCTTGTTTATTTTCACGGCATTGGCAGTCACCTCATATATTCTTAACCACACATGTCTTAGGTTGTTAACTCTCTGGATATATATCAACAGCCTGCTTTTTAGTCAACATCATTTTCACATTCTAACCACACACCTTAAATGAAACTTTACCTCAATATTATTCCAACCAATTTTACTTTTTTGCAGCATCATGCAACTTATAGGGTAATATGTAAACCATGCCCCATACTACATCCGCATAAGCACAGCATCCTCAGTCTCTAAAAGAAAAAAAAAAAAAAAATACCAATACATACACTGTTTAAACAGTAAGAAAAACAAAACATTACACTTCTAACCCATCTCAATACTAAAAAGGCAAAAAAAGAATTGCGTTCCGACGGAGACAGGATTCGAACCTGCGAGGCCGAAACCATATGATTTCTAGTCATACCCATTAACCACTCTGGCACTCCGCCTTAAGGTTCGCTGTTGTGTCATGCCTAATCGCATACTATCAAGTACTAACTAAGCGGAGTAACTACACCAAATTCAGATAGCTCCCACAAATAACCTGACAGATTCGGCCATTTCTCCATCAAATTTATAAATAGCAACAGTCTAGACTAGGTAGTTCATGCGGTTATTGCAGGACGACGCCACCGCCAAGCTAGAAAAGCCACTCCCCCATTTGAAAGAAATCCGTGCGTTGAAGTTAAACATCCAATCACGCATCAGTCACAAGCTAAAAAGAAAGAAGAAAAAGAAAAAAAAGAAAAAAGAACAAAAGGGTCAAATCCAAAAGAAAAATTCTATTCATCATGGCAATATCTGCCTTCTGCGCGATACATTCTCTTTCTTCCCATCTATATACACCGTCCGCTCGCTTACACATGAGCCGAACAATAAAACAAAGTGCAAATAAAACAAAACCAATACCAAAACCAATACCAAAAAAAACCGTGATACTTCGCCCCCGTTGGTGGGTCGAAAGAGCATAATTGAAATCATGCAGAAAAGCAAATGCGAGAAGAAAAAAAAAGAAGAAGCAAAAAAGACCTTCAGCCGCCTGTTGCGCCCTCCCTACCGTTGGTATCGTAATTAAGACAGCCGTCATGGTTGTAGTAAGTGGTGATTGAGATTTCATCTTTCATCTTTATTTTATATTGATTTTTGCTTGGAAAAGATGTCGTTCAATATTTTTGGTCTTCTTTTTTTTTTTTTTTTAATTTGGTCTCCACTCTCCTTGTCCGTAGGGCTCGGATGGTCGTGGTGGACGCTGTGGGGGCGACTGATCATTATATGCGTAGGGCGACTGTGTGCGCGATGCGCCGCCGTAGGGAGGTGGCTCGTATTCATATGGCTGGTATGGCTGTTGATGCAGATGCTGCTGGCCGTACACTGACGGTGGTGATGAGCCCATCATGCCAGACTCGGGGTTGGGTTGAGCGTCGTAGATCAAACCAACTCTCTCTTCGCCGGTTGGAGACATGACTCCGCCACCAACACCGTGGTACGCGGTTGTGGTCGGGTCGTCAAAAGCGTGGTTGTACGCTCCCTGTCCGGGTTTGGGCTCATGGAGATTGCTCATGCTCATGCCGCCTTCGTCGTTGGGAGCGCCAAGCTTATAGCTGGCATCTTCCTTCCGCCTCTTGACGCCGCAGAAGAGCCAGCGCATGCCTCGTGCAAAAGCCTTGACAAGGTCCCACAAGTTCAAGGCATCCCACAAGGCACGCAGACCCAGGAAGCCTCCGCTAGGGGGTAGAGTAGGCTTCTCCAGCCCAATGGTGCCCTTTGACACATCGGAAGTTGGGTAAAAGGACGCGCCGACGCCGCGGCGATAAACTTGGTATGGGAAGGCGAATATGTGCAAGAGGGAAAAAATGGCCATTTCAATGCAGAGCAGCATGGCCGGAATGCCGACCTTGAGATCTGGGTAGGCTAGAGCTTTGTTGGGGTGGACGATTTTGAGCGTCGACGTGCCGACCGAAATGGCCGAGGCCTGCCAAAAGGACAAGAAGATGACTAGCTTGATGGCCAAGATCTTGAGGAAGAGTTTGTGCTCGGCGAGGGGCTTGGCTAGCTGGATGTAAAACTGAATGAGGCAGTACATGGCAATGGAGACGGACAACGACTCAACAACGAGGATCTATAGGTCACAGTTACATTAGCTACATTCCAGCAAGGATACTTTGCCCAGCTTATTGCGCTCCTTATAAAGGAGGTATAAAGTGATGCGAAACGGGTTGGTTGGCTTACCCAGATGTGAGCAAAAACAGGAGAGTTGGAGCTCTCGCAGTAACGGCCAAAGTGCTCAGTCACGACAGCGGTGATGGTCATGGCAACGCGGATAAAGCAGTATTGGTATACGCCGACCCAGACGATGTTGAACCAGGTGAGGCCGCTCTGGGGGGTGCGCCACGGGCCTCTCTGCCCGCCGCAACACTTGGCAAACCAGTTGATGGGCAAGACCCAGGGCGAGATGGGACGCATGTTTCTAAAGAACTCCTTTTGCGTGTGCAGGTCGGGCGCACAATAGTGACATATCAAGGCGAAAAAGGACGCAATGGCAAACGACTCGTAGCAGTCTGAAATGACGGAGAAATAGGTGGCGTGCCGATACCATTGGATCTGCATATAGGAAGAGATGGCGTAAACGGGGACCATGAAGAGAATGCGGATGATGCTACCGAGGATTGTTAGCCAGATCGGGGTCAGGATGAGGCCTAAGGGCCCTCTGTCTGCATTTTGTTTCTTCTTACTGTCGCTGTTCTTTGGGTTGGGTGTAGTGCGTGGCGTGCATGAAGATCAAGTACAAGCTGAGCACAACGGCAATGAGGGTGCAGCCTGCTGAGATGACACGTGCGAGGTCGTGGAAATCAAGAGGCCCGACAATTTTGACCTCGGAGACTGCTGTGACGTTAGCTTTCTGATCAGGTCCGGCCCGTCATCGCTCTGTGAGCAACGGCAGACGTTATTGGCGGAGTTGTCTCCTATTGCCAAAAGCAAGGGGCGGAGACGACAGGCACCACGAGAGAGAGACGTACTACCCATATCCTCCAAGGTCGAATTACACGTTAGATTCAACATGGCGGCGGTTTCGTCGTCAAGATTTTATCTATCGTTTTTCTGGTGAAGCCCACCGGGGGCAATAGCCAGCCAGATAGCCAGCAGAGGCGCGCGCGCAGCTCAAATCGTCGCTGATTCGCTTCGTTTTCCTTCTTCTTCGTCTGTTGTTCGCTCCAGCTCGCGTGGTCGACGCTCCCTGTAGCCCAAAGAGTCGAGATCTCGTGTCGTGAATCGTGGTAGAAAGAAGCGCAATTTTCGAATCGTTTGTCGTCGGCAAATTTCCTCCTCCCTGAGCTTCTCGATGTGTCTTTTCTTCTGTTGGTCGCGATTCGGCGGAAACACCGGGGCTGTTTTGGGTTGGTTCGCCGTAAGTTCCAGCTTTGGTTAAGAATTCTACGGGTCCCACGTCGGTCGTCTTTTGGAATGCCAGACAAGGGCGGAGTGAGGCGTGTGTCGCGCTCTCTGGCAGGGCTGAGCAGAAAAGGGCTCCGGTAAATGGAAACAAAGATGAAGAGATGGAACGAGTGGGAGCCGAAAGGAAAAAGAAAAGGAAAAAAAAAAAGGAATGTTTGCTGTGGATAAAGGAAGAACGAAGAGCGATCGACTGGACTAGAGAAATAAGAAAACAGACAGACTGCAAGTGCCCAGGGCAGGGATCCAGGAACAAAAGACGTCTGGGAAAAAAGAGAGAATAACTCCGACCAGGGGGGGTGCAGAAAGAGAAGAGTTGGAGTTACTCGGAATAGACCCCACGAGGTCTGGCCATTTTGCATGTACCTGCAGTACTGGAGTACCTGTACCTTACTGTACGAAGTACTGAGGTACGTACCAGTACGAGGTTGGGTGAATGATGCGTAAGGTACCGCGTAAGGTACCTGTGGCAAGGCGCTAAAAACGGGGAGTCGGTACTTTGGATAGCCGCTGTGTGATGGCCGTAGAGGGTGGCGTAGCAGGTCATCTTACTTTCGTACTTCGTACTTCGTACAGCGCTCCATATTAGCAGAGCGGCTTGTTTGGTTTCCAGTTGTTAAGAGGGGATGATGTTACAGCAAGTCAGGTACATGTACAGTACGGGTACTCTGGTCGTGTACCTACCTCGGGCCTTGTAGTAGGGGTTCAAGGCCTCTGTAAATGATTTGATGCTTGTGCTTGGCTTCGTTCAAATTAATCTTCAATCTGCATCTTCATCTTGGTAATCTCCATATTCTCTCCCCCTCTTCAAGTCCACCACCAGCACAGTCACTAAAAAATGCAACCTGTACCGCCACTTCTTTTCTTTTCTTACTGTACCAGTGATAGATGCCAAAAACAGAAACGGTTTCGAGCCAAAGTCAGTCACAGGTCTGCGTGTGCCGCTAGTGCTGCGGATATGGTGTGGCAGGGGGAGGCTGAGTCGCTGTGGTTGGAGGTCATTGGAGACGAAGCCCAGCATTGATGCAAGTGGCTGCTGGTGTTTCAAAACCCCATCACCATGCATCCAATCCATTCACTTTGGACGGACTGCAGTTACGAGGAGCTAGGCTTAGTGCGAGCGAGTATACCAGTAGGTCCCAAAACTAAAAGTTCCATTCCCAAACAGAAAAGTACCTAAGGTACCTACTGCACGTACGGAGTACCTAGGCCAGATACCGCTACCAGCTCGTTTGCGTGCATTGCATTGCATTCGTTTCGTTGCTTGGCTGCCGTTACGAAAAAACCCGGCGGCCGAGCCCACCCAATGGCGGCCTCCCGCCTCCATCTCTCTCTCTTTTTTTTCTTTCTCTATCTTATTTCATCTTAGTGTCTTTTTTTCTCTTTCTTTTTTTTTTCCGCTCTGATATAATGCGCCGCATCCCCTAGAGCTGGTGCCGGAGACCGGGAGTGCGGAGTACGGAATGGGACGACGCACCGGTTTTGCCAAGCCTGGACGGAGTACAGCGACTTGGAACGCGCGGCGGAGGAGAAACAATCTTTCGAATCGAATCTCGAATCTCGTTTGCCTTGTGTGTGTGCTCGCTCGCTTACCAAGGGAGTACTTGTAAGTGCATGGCGCTGTGAAGCATTCATCAAACTCTTGTAGTGAGCAGTCTTGCTTGATTGCTTATGTATCTTACAGTATGTTGAGTATTGCCGGATTGAATTGATGCAGACAGACATCGACACATTTAATTGCTTGTGCTTGTGCATGCTAAATGGCACTTGAACCGCTAAAACCTGCAGATCATGTACGGAGTACCCAAACGCACATCATCCTGCTGCAGCCCCCTATCAGAGGACGCCACCAGGCACCCGCTCTACAGCGCCATTCCCGCTAACGATGCTCCCTTTTCAGGGGCTTCTATAACGATGCGCGTCTCCCGCAGACGCCTGGTCACGTCACTGTGGGTTTTGGCTTTGGCGCCCCCTCTATCTATCAATCCTGCACTGCACATCCCACTCTCCGGCGCAAATTCTTGTTACGCTTTAGTATGGATCTGTATTACAAACAACTCGTAGAATACTGATATTGGTACCTGGTACTACTAGTAGTATATAGCACTGCCTGTTGAAGATATTGATTCGGGGTTGTCGTTCATTCCGCTTTGGTGCCAAGCCGGCACCGATAATATAAAAAATGCCCCAAAATTTGCAATAATAAAAAATACTCCGCAGACCAAGGTGCTAATCCCCGACCCCGAACTCCGTATTTGTAACTGGGGTTTCAAAGCATCCAAATCTTATCACAAATCCACAGTCCCTCTCTCTAAAACGGCATTACATACTCCGAACAAGAGTACTTTGCTACCTTACCTCGGGTACTTACTTCGTTGCCACCAATGAAATTGCCAAACCGCGTTGCCGACTCAACTGTACAAACATGTGCTTACCAACAACCTACCTAGGTAGACTACTACTACTGTAACTCGAGATCTCACTCACACAGCAAGCAGCCAAACATCCAACCGAATACACGTATCTATCCATCTATGTACATGCACTAATACAGGTAATACTCCGTATCTGCCATATACCTGCACTTGCCCAATTCATCCTCAACTAAGCCATCTCCCAAAAATCCTTCGCAGATCGTCATCCCGCCACTCTGCTGCATACAGTATCTGACTTACAGCACAGCAACACTAACACTAACACTAACACCACAAAACTTCTTCACATCACCATCAACACAGCCCTCCGCCACAATCACAAAAATCCCACGCGTGCACACACCCCCTCCCCTCCCATTCCCTCCCCTCCCAAAAACAAGAAGCTTATTCCGCTCGGGAAAATCGGCAATCTCGCCGTCTTTTCCATCTCTGCCAAGCCCAAAGACCTGCCACGTCTGACAGCACACGCACCTTTCATATCCCTTTTTTTCCCTTTGTTAACCGTTCTCGTCCAAGGAGTTGATACATAGCCTACCTACTATGGGTAGCTTGCTCAGATACGAAAATATCAACTATCCGTCGGGCAGTGCCCTTCACAGGTATTCAGTATACAGACGTCTGGTGCAACACCGCATACCCATCGACCCTATCAAAAATACGCAGCACAGCCATGAAGTATCAAACTCGTTACTTGCCATAACGGGCAATTTTCACGACAGCCCCTCTCGCAAAATTAGACACTGCAGGATACAGCCACAATCGTTCTTCTTCCAATCCTCATTCCACGTTACAAAATACAAGACAAAATCGTCATTATCAAATTCATAAGCCACCAGATTACGCAAGCTACCGTGCCCCCCCTACGCTAAAATCGCTCAAAAGCCGTTCCTTTTTTCCTTCAGCCATATGCACAATAATACATGAATAGCTAGATAATTCCCTCCCCCTCTCCATCCTCGCATTTGCTGAATATATTCGTACAAACTTTCCTTCCTATCTCGTCTCCCCTTTCCTTTTTATTTTTATTTTACATATCGTACAAATAGCTGGCATCAAATTAGATTCTCAAAAACCAGAAGTCGTACTACAATCAAGCAAATAGTTCGCATGATAAATGTCGTTATACAATTCCCTTGTGGCCATGCCGTTTTCCCTTTCCGTCTATGCGTCCTGTAATTCATGATTGGACCGGAAATGCAATGCAATGTAACGTTTGCTTTGCTTTGCTTTGTTTGATTTGATGATTGGGGGGTGTTTCTTTTTTAATACACTGATAGATTCGAAAACGTGCTATCTGTCTCCTTTGGTAGAGTAGATAGACAGGCAAAAATAAGACAGATAAATAGGTGGGTAGATAGGTAAAATAGATATGTGAGTTGCATTATTTTTCGTCTGAATCGACCCCTTTTGGTCGTAGCGACCACCGTGAAAGCAAACATGAATAAATAGGGAAAAACAGACAAAGCGTAAAAGACATTTAGTTCCGCATCTGACAAAATTTGTTTGAAATGTACTGCAGCGTGATATAATGGTAGAAGGCTCCAATTAAAACCAAAAGCAAAACAAAAAAAAATGGCTGGAGCCGTCGTACCAACGCCTGACAAAAATCGACTTTTTGGGGGGGGTTGCCGTGCTACCTAGTCTCTTGCAAGCCAGTCGTGGACCATGCATCGACCTGTTTTTCTTCGTCGGTTCCATCCGGCTCCTGGACTATCGTCGCACTCGCTTCTCACGGTCGCTCGACAAGGCCCCGTCGGCTTCTTCGCCTCTCCTCTTGCGTCCTCGTTCATCCCTATGCTCCCTTCGCTGCTCCTCCGTACGCTGTGTTCCGTCTCTCAGGTTTCCTCGGTTGGCTCTATTGCCGCTTCTATCGTCTCCCACTCTGTTCCCAATCCCCCCATCGCCCCTATGCCGTGACTCTCGGCCACTGCTCGGGGTCGTTGCTACCGCATCCCGAGAGCTGCCGTCTCGAGTCGACCTGCGAGCGTCTCTATCCTCTCGAGCTCCACCCTCAACGCCGCCAACTGACCGTCTATCTCGGTGCTCGTTGTGTTCCTTGCCTTCTCTCTCCCGTTCCCGGCTGCTTCGACGAGATGGGCGCTTGGAGCGATCGTTTCGACTATCACGATCTCGTCGACCCCGTTCATGCTCACCACGCCCTGGTACGTCTTCTGCATTCAAAGGGCCACTTCGAGCTGGTGAGTCGTGCCATTGCGCATCTGGGCGATCGGGTGCGGGAGGAACAATCACGTCTCCTCCGGCTAAAACTTGAATATCTGAATGGCCAAGCATTTGTCGGGGAGGGTTAGCGCGAGGACCGGTGGGCCGTCCTTCGTTCGGCATGGCGGCCTGGGCTTGCTGGAGCATACTGTTAATGCCTGCCAGCTGTCTTCTTCCACCACCCGACCTTGACGGTCTGTCGCCACCAGATGCAGGGCCAGTGGGCACATTGGGCTCTAGCGGAAGAGAACCCGTTGAAATCCTAGGCCCCGACCGCTCAGAGTTTCCAGAGGAAGATATTGAGTGGCGGCCGTGTCCGTGTCCATGTCCGTACGGCGGCGGCCCCGGAGGGGGAGGTGGTGGAGGGGGAGCATTCGGTAAAGAGGCGCCCATTTGAGCAAGTCGATCTGGATGTACCCCAGGCGCAGCGGTTGCGCTGTTACCTTGGGTAGGGGTTGGATTCTCCTGTACACCACCTCCACTACCACCACTACCACTACCACCGAAGTTTCTCATTCTATCGGCATGTGGTCCAGCAGGAGTGATTGGAGGAGCCGTTGGTCCATTGTTATTATGCTCATAGCCACCACGGCGGTTACGTCCAGATGCAGGGCCCGAAGGAGGATGCCTTTCTTGAGAAGGTGCCCGGGGCGCCTCTGGGGCTCCGTATCGATTATCGGGTCTGTTTGACATCATAGGCGGTCCGCCTTGTTGATTGTTTCTTGAAGCACCTCGACCTCGTCCCCGCGGTCCCAGTGGGATATCCGGGGTATTAGTAGTAGGAGGTACCGGGTTGAGTCGTCCGTAGTTTTGATCTTGATAAGGCGGTCTATGATCAGCCTCCTGTCCGAGCGATGACCTATGGAAACCTGAAGATGACGCATCCCGTATTTTGTCCATGCGGGCTCTATCTCCATCGCGGTCTACCACCTTATTGCCACGATAAGTTTCCCCGCCAGGTGGTGAGCGGCCGCGAGGATTTCTTCCGGCCTGTCGATTGTCTTGCTGAAAGGTGTGTGCGTGTCTATCCTCGTATGGTCCGGATGGAGGCCCATGCTCATGTCCATACCGCCCACCACGTCGAGGTGATTGAGTTCGGGGCCCTCTCTCTCGTCCATCGTCTCTCACGCGCCCGTGCGTGGCGTCGTCACGGTCATCGATCAGTGCAGCACGCTCAGGGTTGATGGTTTCTATTGAATCTTGCGGGCCTGGTCGTCGAGAGCGCGCGCTTCGATCCTGCTCTGGGCCTCGCCGCGTTCGATCCACTTCATCCTGAGCAAAGAGCGCCGCCCTCTGAGGATTCATGGCTGGTTCAGCCGGTTCAGCCGGGCCAGAAGGAGCCGTAGGTATCTGAGAAGGCGTATCATTTACTCGGTCTTGAGATCTGTTTGCCCAAGAATCTCTTTGTCCCCACTCGCGTTCCTGTTGTCTAGGGCGAGGTGGCAGGTCTGTTGGGCCAACATCTCGAGGCACCGTTTCGTTTCCGCGGCGGTCTAGGTATTCACGAGGACGGTCCGGCCGATCTGACTCGAGAGTTCGAGGTTCTCGGGGTTCCCTCACGTCACGATGATCTTTGCCCTCTCTAGGATCACGATTATCCCAAGACTCTCGTGGATCCCGTCCATCACGCTGCCTATGGCCATCTCTAGATTCTCTCATATCTCGGCGGTCATGTCCACGATTCTGGGCATAGCGTTCAGGGGTGAAATGGCTCGGTATAGGAACGTCTGGTCGTGTAGGGAGATTGTGCGCCGGCCTGTCAGGCAGCACGTGGGAGCGAGGATCATTTCTAGGGCCAAAGGCGGCCGGACCACCTTGACCGGCCATTGGAGTCGACGATCGGGCAAGCCCAGACGCGTCCTCTCGAGACATTGAAACGTCTCTTTTGGAGCCAGAAGGTTTGGCTGGTAGAGAGTCTTTCTGCATAGCAGAACCGGACTGGGATTTCCCGTCTTGGACTTCTCCATCTTCTCTTTCTACCGTAGCCTGTCTGTTTGCTGGCGATCTGTAGTTTTGGTCGTTAGTCAGTGGCTAAATTTCACGGGAGATTTTAGACAGGATATATAAAATCCACATACCTTGCGGTTTGTGGCTGGAAATCTGTAGCTAAAGCACGTAGGTTCGATGCAGCCGACTTATCAACTTCAGATTGAGAGCCACCGCCCTGTTGTTTGGCGCTGTTAGTGATTCGTGTCCTGAACGGCAGGATTCATACTCAGAGCAACACTCACTGCATTAGGCCGGAAAGCTTGAACCATGACCCATCTCGGTTTTCTTTTTTGTAGCTCGGACATGGCACCTTGGGCGGCTACCGATAAATCCACCCTGTGGCCTTCCTCACTATCGGCTGCCGTCTTGGGTGCAGCTTCTTGCTTGGTAATCTTTTGAAGCTGCGATGTAAATTGGGTGGCCATAAAATCAATAGCAGGGAAGTAATCCAAAACGGCTTTGAGAACGGTAATGGCATTTCTGATGTGCATCCACTCCGTCCCGGCCAAACAACTTTTCAGTGCTGTATTCAAGTTCTTATGCCAACGGAACAAGAGATCTTTGAACTGAGCGTGCTCCATCAAAGTATCTGGTTCTCCGTCCTCCTTGATACTGACAGCGAATCCAAGATATGGCCGGTCGCTAGGCCCCTTGCCTTCCTTATCGTATGCACCTAATCGAGGCTGATCTTTGCTTAGCCTACCCTTCTCAGTCGTATCGTTCTTGTGCCATCTGGACAGGTCTCGGAGTATCAGGGTGATAAATCTCCCAAGATACTCGGCCTCTCTGACAGAGCTAGTGAAGATTAGTGATCGCAGCCGGTTGGCGTTAAAGAGTCGGTCATAAAGGGACATGAGCTTGAAATTTGGCGCTCTCAGTTCGTGCAGCGTCATGATAAACTTGTAGGTATACTCGGTGTCTGCGGGGGACAACAGGGCTCTGGGGAGGAAGCACTGCTCTAGCAGGATATCAGAGAAGCTGTCAGTCTTGATCTTGGGGTCGGAGCAAATAGACTGGAATTGCTCGGCCAAGCAGTCCATCCACTTGGTTTTCCGTAGGCGGTGTTCCTTGAGCTCCATGGAGAGGCTGAGCTGCTGTTTCAAGAGTTCCTGTCTCTTTTCATTCTTCCGCTCTTGGCCTCTGCGAGACATGTCTGAGCGATCCCTCAAAATGGATTGGCCTTCAGTCTCAAGACGATCTTTCTCTTCTTTGTACATGTCCTCAGGACAAAAGAGATCGCCGAGCTGTAGAGCCCAGAAGACGGCATAAAGTTCTGGATTCATCTTTTGCCAGACCTCCGGTCGTACAGTCTCTTTCACAGCCTCAACTATAGGTTGCAGAGGAGCAAGCGTTAATGCCACATCGTCAAACTTCTGCTTATACTTTATATCAGTTGCGGAACGTGGGCCAGAGGGAATGTCATCAATTCCCACCTGTTCATCGTTTGTGGAAACTGCCAGACTCGATTTGTCCTTGGACTCGTCGCCCATAGAAATATCACCCTCCTTGTCAGTGGCTTCCTGCTGAGCAGACTGTGGGTTCTCTTTTGCACTTTCCGCTTCCCTTTGACCCCAAGGATACAGTCGGTGTGAAAGGCTAGATCTTCCAATTAAGAATGCAATGCTTGTATCCAACCCATAAGAACTAATCAACTCATGTATAGAGGGGACTAGAGTGTCAAATGCCGAAGGTTCAAGATTGCTCCATATAAAATCGAGATACTGTACGAGGATTTGGTGAGAATCGTCTATGAGAGCTGACAAGTACTTGATATGCGCTTCATCTTCGGGGACTTGGTATATGGCCGACTGGCGATACTGCGCGAGATTGAGAAGCACACTGGCGGCGAGCTTTGAGTCGGTTAGCGCCTGTATGAGCCTCTTGGAGCTTCTAACATTGTCAAAGCGTTTATCCTGGCCCCGAATTAACGTATGGCGACGCAATCGTTCTCCACCAGCCATTGATAGAACCTGGGCATCGGTAAAGTCCACTGAGTCGACAATGCCGCCCATAGAAGTAATGAATTCTGTCAAAATGATCAAATCGGTCGAATTACCCCGTTGAAGCTGGTCATTGACGTATTGAAGGACGGGGATGGGATTAATGGCCGAGTAGCGCTTGAAAATTTTACCCGAGAATCTTGATAGAGCTTGGAGCCATTTGCTAGTTGTAAGTGCATGGTCGGCCTGCGTGCGGCTTCGAGACTTGCCAAGAGAGTTCATCAGAGACCAGACAAGAACATCATAGGAGAGATCAGTAAAATATTTGGCACATTCGACGAAGCCTTCTATCAAGTTGGGGTAAGACTCAAGTTGTTCAAATGCAACTCGAAAGACGACTCCAGGAGAAGAATAACTCGTTTTGGCCAGTTGCTTAGCCATCTCGCTTATGTTTGTGAGCGACAGACGCTTCATGGTTCCTCGCGTTTCTGAAATAGCGCGAGCAAATGCTGCCCGCATGGTAGGTAAACGAGAAATCTGTCCTTCGAACCATTCTGCGTATATGGAGTATCGCGTAGTCAACGGGTACCGGCGGAGTAATTCCCAAACAGCGTTAACAACGGATACATTGGCTTTTGTATGGCTGAGAGCCGGCACAAGGAGTCTGCGAAGAAGGTCATGCCATCGAGCATAATTCGACTCAGAAGTATCCTCAGTCAAGCTTTTGGCTCCAATACTAGCCAACTTGGAAAGCAGGGTTTCGTCTTTGCCAATGTTGACGCCGGAAATGTTGAGGAAGGTATTGCACAAAGTGAAAATGTCGTCCACAGTTTGACAGACCGGAATGTTATCGGCCCATTCGTCCCAGTAGAATCGGTAATTTTGACTCTCATTAGTATCCCATTTGTCCGGATATGGCCAACGCCAAATCTTCTTGACTGGTAGTCTGGTAAGCCGAACATTTCCCTTTGCAACGCCGGTCTGGTCTGCAGAAAATATTTCCTTGGTTGGGCAATCGGCTCCGTTGGAGGGCCTTGGGCGACTGTCGTTAAAGACCTTTTCCATAGAGACGTGTAGTATGCGATGAATTCGAGAAAGGACCTCTGGGAAAACCTCTGGAATCCATGGGAACTTTCCAAGAATGAACAATGACTCTGGAATAGCGCCAATTGTCAAAAGTTGAACAAGCAGCCTTACTTTTTGCTCCAGTGGTTCCGGAAGGTTCTTTTGGTCTTCAGTAGCTTCTGTACCACCAGATGTTTTCTGCTCAGGCTCCACCTTCTTAAGCGGCTCTCGTCTGAGAGAATTGGATGGCACAGGGCTATCGTCGTCACCTTGAGGAAGAACTCCAGCCATGAGCAAAGCATTCATAGGGCCACCTCGCGACGCCTTCTCTTCCTGTTCCATTACTTTTGTTTGCTCCTCGCGGACACGCTCCATGTTTTCGTCAGGAGGTGATAGATGGGGGTAGAGGTCGGTGAGTGAGATGAAGCCGACCTTGATAAGGAGAGCGGCCAGGTAGAGCAGATTGGCAGGAAGCACATCAAGTTTATCCCGAAGATCACTGTTGTAGAACAGCAATTTGAATCCCAAGAGCTGCGCAGCAACTTTATTGCCTGGCGGCGGAAGAGTTTTCGTCTGTTCTATCCATTGCCGCTCAATATCGACGGCAGAATCGCTGCTGTTGCCATTGGTGAGCTTTGATCGGTAGGAAGTCAAATTGGACGCTCCCCGACCGCCCAGCTCAAAAAATGCTGACAAGTGCACTTCGCGTGCTCGAGCCCAGAAAGCAGTGTCTCGAGCAAATCTCTGCTGTGCATTAAGTTCCTCGTCCTCCTCGGTAGTATTCCAATGAAGGTATTCTGGCTGAGCCCAGGTTGGTAGGCCGCCCGTGTAGACTGAGGAGCTAAGTATGAGGTGTGAGCGCGGCCACCAAGAGCTGATGCGCAGAAATTTAACGAAAAATTTGAACTGTTTGATCAGAACGGCGGCGGCGACATCGAGAGTGACGTCAAGTACTCGCCCAACGTCCAAGTCAAAGGTTCCGATCAAAGCCTTGATCCTCTCAAACGTCTGTTCCGCGAGTTCCGGCGAGGGCGATGGTATACTGCTGGTAGTGAAGAGCTCAGTGACAAGCTTCGAGTAACCCTCCGTCTCCTCTCGTAAGAGATTGTAGTTTGCCTGCCGGTAGAGTAGGTTTGTCGCCTGCCTTACACCCAGCCTAGCAAATGTATCCCTGATAAGGCCAAGCTGCTGAAGCAAAGGCGCATCGAGGACTTGCCGCATGAGTGCGGGAGAGACTTCGGTGGCAATAAGAAAGTCACGAAGGGCCGGGCGATACAAGTCAGGCTCATTATCCATGACAATAGCTAGCGAGTCGAGAAGCAGTGTGTGGGGGGCGACATAGGAATCCTTAATAACTTCTGTCGTTTCATCTCCCAGGATCTCTTTGACACATCTTCCAGCATCAGTTGCATCCAGCCTGTTCTCAACGACAGCGTGAATGAATTCTTGGAACAAGCTAGACAGCTCTGTGATGTCGACATCCTCTCGTGACTGCACGCCGTGTCGCACAATGTCCTCCCGCCCGCGTTCTGTCCATGATCGGATCTTTTCCTCTGTGAGATTATCATAGCGATAACTTGATCCAGATGGAGGGCCGTTTTCCGATACAGATTCGGCAGGGTTATTAATCGGCGGAGGAAGAGCAGGAGTAGGAGGAGGTCTTGTGAAGGTGGGTGGTGGCGGTGGTGGTTTAGTCATGGAAGGGGAATTAGACGCTTTTGGGGCTGCTGGAGATTGCTGCGGCGTCTGCTGAGAGGAGGATGTGCTAGGCCTTCGCGCAACGTTAGGCTGGTTCTGTTGGTTCTGTTGGTTTTGCTGGTTTTGTTGGTTCTGCTGGTAGTTGTGAGAACCACGGATGTTGTGGCCACGCGACGAGTCTCGTCGACCGGCGCCTCGATGTCCGCCTCGGCCTCTGCCTCGGCCTTGACCTTGGCCTTGGCCCTGGTTCATGTGGTTCATGTTGTCGTCTCGTTCGTAATGCGCTAGTCCTGTGTCGCTTGGATTGTGCGGTGATGGCCTGCCTCCGTCACCTGATGATCGATCGAGTCGCTTTCGCTTCGGGGGCATGACGCTCGAAGATGCAGCGAGGAATCGGCGCGTGTTATATCATTAGCGGCAGATTCATCAGATCATCTGGAGATAATTCTAGTCGATTCTTTGAAGAGAAAGGATAGAGCGGCAGCGTGGCGAGAAGAGTGAGGCTGCAAACGCTCAGGCCTTGCGTTACGGCTAACTGTGATAAAATGCTGGGAGAAAATAGCGACGGGTCCAGCAAACAAAGGAAATTGAACCCAAAAAAAAGCCCAGGCAGCTATCGGAAAGGCCAGATCACAATTCGATCAGTGCAGATGCAATCGGATCGAGCTTTCGCAGGTGTGAACGATGCCTTCGCCAGCCCGCGTCCCGAGGCAGGTTTTTGGAGTTGAAAAGCGGCAGCGTTATCAAAATCGAGTTTGGAGAGGCTCCGCGTGAAGTCGTGAAGCTGCGCACTAAGCAGCGGTGCACGGACCATGACAGCCTTGCGACTAAAAGATACGGGAGTACTTGGTAACTTCGCGTTGCGCTGCATCACGTGATGAATAGTAATCATGCTTACCTAATCAAGTAAAGAAGTGATATCCCAAGGATTCGACCCTTACACAAAATCCTTCAACCAAGATCGCCACTGATGCGGAAGAGCGTGTCTGTGTGCTTACTTCTTCGAATTGCTTACAGTACCTGACTAACTGTGGTATACTGAGGTTTCTACCCCGTATACAGATCCTTCAACCAGGATCGCTGCTGATACAGACTCGCAATCGCTGAATCTTGCATATCCTGCAAAAGGCCAAGACGGGGAATTGCGCCATGCCATTTGAAATCTCATCCTCTACAAATACAGCCTGGCCCAATATATCTATTTTTTCAGTCAATCTTCGATTATTTGTCTTCCATATTTTACAAAACCCCTAAGTTCCAGCTCGATTATCGCTCGGCGTATCCTGCGTTCAATTAACGTCAGGTCCCGGGTATCATAATAGCTGCGCTGTTCTCCGCTCTCGGAGATCGAGTCATTGGCTACTACTCGCAGCTGGCAAGATGAGTGAGACAAAAGGTTTCAATGGCGAAGCCAGGAAGAAATACGGTCAGTACTTTATGTTTTTATTTATCTATCTATTTATTTCCTTACATCGATTTTCTTTCTTTCTTGCATCATCACCTCAGGGTGATTCTTAGCCAAGTGGCTCAATCCGTCAGCCGCCGCCGCCGCCGGTTGGCTTGATATCGATGTCTGTTTACGTGAGATTGTGAGAAGAATAGTGGCTGAATACCTGAAAGAAAGAACCCAGTCGCAGCCTGAGAACCCTTTTGCGTCTCTCATTCCCGACCAGCAAATAGCCATTGTGCCGGAATTCACTCTCGAATCTGGAGTTACGCTATATAATGTTCCCGTGGCCTATACTACCCGAGGCCAGCTTTCGCCCTCTGGCGACAACGCCATGGTTATTTGCCATGCCCTAACCGGCAGCGCTGATGTGAGCGACTGGTGGGGTCCTCTGCTTGGTGGCCCAGGCAGGGCTTTCGATACCTCGAGATTCTTCATCGTATGCATGAACAGCTTGGGTAGCCCCTACGGCACAGCAAGCCCGGTGACGGCCAAGGATGGCGATGCCAAAAATGATCGCTATGGACCCGAGTTCCCTCTCACGACGATCCGAGATGATGTGAAGTAAGACGCCCCTTCTCCCTCCCCACTAGTCAACGGCACATAAGATAGGCTAACAAAGACCAACCAGCCTGCATAAACTCATCTTAGATGACTTAGGAGTGAAGCAAGTGGCTGCTGTGATCGGTGGTTCGCTCGGTGGTATGTTTGTTCTAGAGTGGGCGTATTTCGGGAAGGAATACGTTCGCTGTGTGGTGCCGATTGCCACGTCTAGCCGGCATAGCGCATGGGGCATCAGTTGGGGTGAAGCTCAACGCCAGAGCATCTATGCCGACCCGAAGTATGACGACGGATATTACCCGTTTGACGATCAGCCTGTGACTGGGCTCGGTGCGGCTCGCATGTCTGCGCTGCTCACTTACCGCAGTCGCAACTCATTTGAGTCCCGGTTTGGTCGGAACATTCCCGACCCCTCCAAGATTCAGACAATCCGAGAGCGACCCAGTCCCAGCACACCATCGGAGGCGCATTTCCACATTCACAACGATGGCCACAATGTGAAGCGAGCGTCGGGCTCGCGCAAGAACAGCCAAGCTGGCTCCAGAACCAGCTCTCCAGGATCGCGATCGGCGGAAAACTCAGACCCGCAGTTTCATGGTCCGGGGAATGAGGGTGACCAAGAGGAAAGCCTAACCGGAGGAGATAAACTGCCTACGTCGACATACTTTTCTGCACAGTCCTACCTGCGCTACCAGGGGAAGAAATTCGTCAAGCGTTTCGATAGCAACTGTTACATCGCCATGACGCGGAAACTCGATACTCATGATGTGTCTAGGGACCGCGCACCATCGATCGCCGACGCTCTGGCGCTAATTGAACAACCCCTGCTTGTGCTTGGCATTGAGAGCGACGGGCTATTTACCTTTGCCGAACAGGAGGAGATTGCTCAGCACGTAAAGAATGCGCGACTGGAGCGTATCGACAGCCCCGAGGGACACGATGCCTTCCTGCTACAGTTTGAGCAGGTCAACCATTATGTGCTGGGTTTCTTGAAGGAGATTTTGCCCGACATCATGGCAGTCGAGGGTGGCGCCCAGGAGGAAGCTGGCGTGGGGCAACTGACGAAGTCGAGCACATTCGGCGAAGCTGAGGTGGATGATATTACTGCGTGGTAGCCCTGGATAGGTAAGGTAGGTAGGTACCTGTTTTGGATTGATTTAGCGATATATACTATTGCCTCTCTCTGTCTGTTCTCTATACATAGTACTAGCATACATGTTGAGTCACACGAAGGGATGGACACAACATTTTGGCTAGAAGTATTCTATATTCCTTCAAACATAGCACCACAACCTGCATGGAACTTGGTCACATGTGCAAATGTTTGGCTGTCAAGATGGCTGGGCCCTCGGAGGATTTGCCAGTGAACAAGGGGGAGAGGTGAATGATTGAATGTCGGTTAACCTGCTCCGTACAAGTAAGACTGGTACGGGGTTCTGCTAATACTACGGAGTAACTACTGTTGAGTTATCGCTTGGACGGCTAAGCTCCGAAAGGAAGAGTAGTACTACAAGGATGCAGTGATAACCTTGGGAACAGGGGCTTACCAGTAGGATCCGGATCCTCAAGCCATCAATACAAGTACGGAGTAGGTGCTGCTGTCATGGAGAGTGGGGTCCAAGTTCCCACGAAAGAGACGCATCTACTACGACTTATGCTTGTTGAACATGACGACCGCATAATACTTGTACGATGAGCATAATATTAAAATACGGTACCGCTGACCCGGAGCAAATGATCAAGCTTTTGAGTACGACTGACTTGCGGCGCCTGGATTTGGAACGCGCGCGAGCCACACGAAAGCCGCACGAAACAGTCTAGAACGATCTGCTAAGCGCATTCTACCAATCAGCGTCAATGGTGATGATGCCAGCCATTTTGCCTTTCTTCTTTTCCAACTCAATCCCCCAGTATCAGGTAGTTGATTACTTGTACTAACTACGAAGAGGTCAAGACTGCCACGTACAGAGAGTACATTGCACCTACAACTTGCAGTCGATTTTTTATTCCCGCTGACACCGGACTGGAAATTATGGACGAGGGGCCATGTCAGCCAGCGTACCAAAGGCCGTACCAAAGGCCCGGACAGCTGAAAAGAGCCATGTCAAACCGCGACCAGAACGATCTGGCCGGACTGGGAGCCCCCTGATGCAATGCAGGTTTCCGATGTGGTGGATGGCGAGTGTTCCGGGTTCATCAAGGTGCTGACGGCTATGCAACCTCGTGACGCCCGGAACCCCAGATCAGAGTGTGCACCTCTGTACCTACAGTGCCGTACAAGTGCGTACATCCGGGCTCCGTCCCTGTACGTTTGAAGTAGGACGATTGCAGGAGCCTATCTGGTTTGTCGTCGAATCGCGATTGACCACCCCACGCAGCATCTCGCTTCGAGGCGACGGAACTTTTTTTTTCTTTGGCAGCGAGCGATGATGGCAAGCCACAGTTTGCTCCCACGTGGGGTGTAACGTGCGATTTAGCGAACGAATTGGCGTCTCTCTAGCCAAGGACGAGTAACGAGTAACGAGTGCCAGTACCAGAACAAGTACAGTAATATCAAGCCGCCAGCTGTGTCTGTCCTGGCCTAATGCAGAATATTGCCTAATAGGTTCATGCGTCCCTCACTCTACTTCTGACGCCTGGCTGGCCTCGTTAACAAGGATTGCCCCCCCTGCTAGCCATGCCTTACGCCCGCTGTACGTCTGTGGAACTCAGCAGCTTGTAAAGTTCTCTTCACTGTACTGTGCCGGACGGTGCAATTACAATACTAGTCGACGGCTATCGCTGCTACATCAAAGGTACGTTGCTAGAATATTACGCCATCATTGGCGGAGCACGCGGTACCGGTACCGGTCAGGTCTTCCAAATTCTGCGACTGAGCCGACGCGGTTCTGGCGGTGTACTTCGTATGGGGACATCCCTTTGCACTTGAGAAACACATTGCGAGTCCAAGTACGGAGTATGTGCGAGTTAATATCGCAAGTTGCCACTCCACTGCTCCTCTTGGCGTGCGCGAGTCAATAATGGCGTGTGCACGCACCGAGGCTCCCCGGTGATGAAATGGGAATAAAGGCGAGAAAGCGAAAAAAAGGCATGAAAAGGGAGATAAAAAAATTGGGCTTGCCACCTTTCCAGCCATCTGCGATTGGCACAGTTGCCGAACGTGGGTTGCTGCAGAATTTACTGTACTGTACGAAGTGCTCCGTACTAAGGCACCTGTAATCGTTCCTACCGTACCTAGTAGGTTGTATTATCCCACTGTAGGCACCGAGGCTAGTGGCACGCCCTCTGTCCTGATTGCTCGGAGACTCGGAGAGGTTGCTCAATCGGCTCCAGGCACGAGCGTTCTGGAAAGGCTTCAGAACGATGGCAGCCTTTGGGGCACTGACTCGGCGGACTGCAGAACCCACAGGGGGCTGCGCTAGGCGGCGTAGGGCAGCTGGCTCGAGCGTCTTTAGCAGCCTCTTGCAGGGCCGTGGTTCGGCAAAAAGTCGTTGTGCGCGGGCATTGGCTCAGGGCCTGAGGCCTGCAAAGGGCGCGAAGCCAGCACGTGCAGTAGTCCAGGCGATCCACAGCCCTTGGCGCCATGCAGTCCATGGAACCATCTTATTGTTCGAGCACTATCGGGGCTAACGGCCGGGGGGCGGAAGCCAGAAGCAGCTCGCTGAGGATTGTCTGGATTGATTGGAAAAAGAGGGGGTGTTGTGCAGTGATGTGTGTACAGTACAGGTAAGTACCTACCTATTAATGTACTTGTGCTTGTCTGAGTTTGGGAGGAGAGGAGAGGAGAGATCATTGCGTTGCTGACCTCGGATCCAAGGACAAGAACAACGACCCGCCTTGACTCGACTCATTCGCTAGCTTTCTTCTTCTACGGAGTACTTTCTTCTCTTTTGCTCGTACGTAACGTTGTTGGCCCCAGCCTGGTTCGTACGAGGCGAAAACACTCGCAGGACTCAGCTGTCGAACCTTGGCAGCCAAGCTTCGCCGGGGCTGGTGGCGGTTCGTGGTAGCTCCATCCACTCTGCCGCATGTACGAGTCTCCATCCATCCATCTCCAGTGCAAACAAAAGACCGGCCGTCCCTCTTTTGACTTACGTTTTGCCTCGTCTCACCCACCCGAATCCTTAACCAGCGCACTCCGTCTACTGGCTAGGCGGCTCTACTTTCGGTGTCTAGCGCCTGGATGGATTACTAGCACTACCTACTTTCTTTCACCTTGACATCCTACAAGAGGCAATCAGCCTGCTGGCGACATAACACAACACCAGACTGGATCATATCATATTTGTATACGGCATTTGCCCTGATCAAGCAACCTTTCAAGCTCGCAAATCCTCTCAGCCTTACGCCAAGCTGCCCCGGCATGGCGCAGGTCGTACAGCCTTGAAATCTACGTACACTCGATACTGCTAGGATCCCCCTTCTCCTCCTCCCGTTTTGTCATATCCCACCAGACGCCGAATTGCGAATCGCATCAAACAGCTGCCTGGCTTCGACGATTCTTTCTATTCTATACACGACGACGAGAGGCCACCAACAACATCGAATCCCTCAAGCCAACGCTGCTCTGCCGTTGGACCCGTAAAACTGTTACTCTTCAGGTTCATTCTCTCTGTCTCGCCGCTGGTCCTCCATGTATTCTCCGTAGCGACAAACAGGGCTCGTCCTTGAAATAAAACCGAATCGTCTCAACATCCACCATTCAACCGTTATCTACAATGCCTAGTTTCATCGATGGCGAGATGCTGCCGCCGCCAGCAGCATCAATTCGCGGCCGCGACAACCATACCTATGGCGGCAACAATGCTTTTCACAACTTTTACAACGACTACTCACACATTACCGACCCCAACCTGCGGAGACGGCTGGCCTTGTCCGAGATTGACAAGGTTCCATTTGGATTATACCGTATGTATCGATTCTTCAACCCCTGGCTTCGTTCCTGTGCGTTTGTCTGACTGTGGATTGATTTTAGATGTACGAGCCGTGTTGGTAGCTGGAGCTGGGTTTTTTATCGATTCCTACGACATCTTCGCCATCAACCTCATCACCAGCCTTCTCGGACTCGTCTTTTACAGCGGCGATACCTCTCTCAACGGCTACGGAGGCAATGGCGGCATTCTTCCCGACCCGGTCAACCAGGCCCTCAAGGCCTCAACCAGCGGAGGTATTGTGCTGGGAATGGTCATCTTTGGCTGGCTTGCCGAGTAAGTGGCAACCTAAAACGCTGCATCAAATTTGGAAGTACAGGTTGTGCTGACGGAATTCTGCGGATTAGTGCTTTTGGCCGTCGCCGTATGTACGGCATCGAGCTCATCATCATCACCATTGGTACATTTGGCTGCGCGCTTGCGTCTCCGAGTCCCACGGTTAGTGCCGCCGGCTTATTGGTATTCTGGCGCGTCATGATGGTATGGAAGCAGTCCCCCCTTCTTCTTCTTCTTCTTCTCCTCTTTCTTCTACCCCATTCTTTTGCGGGATGACGAGGCTAACGCAATTCCAGGGCATTGGTATTGGTGGCGATTACCCCCTTTCTTCAGTCATCACTTCAGAGTACGGACATTATCCGAAATTTGGCAACTGCCAGCATAATCACTAACAAGCGTCTAGGTTTGCGCCTACACGCTGGCGTGGGGCCATGATGGCTGCCGTTTTCTCCATGCAAGGCCTGGGTCAGCTTTTAGCCGCAATCGTTGCGCTTATCACCACTGTGGCGTTTAAGAAATCGTATATCGACATCTCTGCAGAAGGCGCCTGCGATTCTGCATGCAGGGAGGCCGCTGATCGATCGTGGCGAATCATCGTTGGCCTTGGTGCCATCCCTGCATGCCTGGCCCTGTACTATCGTATCACCATCCCTGAAACACCTCGCTACACTTTTGATGTACAAAACGACATTGAAAAGGCTGATTCCGATATCCGCGCATACGTATCGAGCAGGCCAAGGAGCGACCATGGCTCCATGAAGCGATCCCGCACAGCAACAATTACCGAGCAGTCGCCACTCGACGTGCCCCCAGCCTCGTGGCCCGATGTCATGAGCTATTTCGGCAAGCTCAAAAACTTGAAAGTACTTGTCGGCACGACCTTGTCATGGTTCTTTTTGGTGCGTCTACACAGCGTTCGACACAAATCGTCGTCTTCCTCCTTCTTCTTGTCAATTCCGCTAACTTGTAACGTCTTTTTCAACTTTAGGATCTTGCATATTATGGTCTTGGCTTGAATAATACCATGGTCCTTAGCGCCATTGGCTATGCTAGTGGACGCACATTGTACCATAAACTGTACAACCAAGCCGTTGGGTTGATCATACTCGCCTGTGCTGGATCTATCCCGGGCTATTGGGCCGCGGTTTTCACAATTGATAGCGTTGGCCGAAAGCCCCTTCAGTTTGGTGGCTTTTTGCTCCTCACTGTCATATTCTGTATTCTTGGCTTCGCCTTCCACAGCTTGAGCGAAGCCGCAATGCTTGCTCTTTACGTCATTGCGCAGTTTCTATTCAATGCCGGCCCCAACACAACCACCTTTATTATTCCCGGGGAATGCTATCCTACAAGATACAGATCCACCGGCCATGGCGTCTCCGCAGCCTCCGGCAAAATTGGCGCCATCATCGCCCAGGTTATCAGTATCCCGATACTGAGCCAAGACTCCCCTCCCAACTGCACAGGGAACGCGTGCTCGCCACACTTGAACCGCCTTTTGCAGCTTTTTGCCCTCTTTATGCTTCTGGGCACGATAGTCTCGCTACTGGTCCCGGAGACGAAAGGGTTGACGCTAGAAGAATTGTCGGGCGAAGCTCGCACTAGCTACAACGCCGGATGTAACGGTAGCATTAACATTGCTTCACCTCGGCTGCGACCCTGGAACCCATTCCACGGCGGACGGCCAGCTGGGTTTTTCTATCCGCGAGCGCACGGCACCTCCTTCGCAAACGGTCGACGATCCCCTCGGGCTGGAATTATGGAGTCTCCCGAGATATTCGCCCAGCATGACGAAGCCCAACAAAGCACACGGTTCTGGCGAAGAAGAAACCGAAAGTCTCAGGCGAGGAGCGACAGAACAGACGAGATCGCCCTCAGCCGCCGCCCAAGCAGCTTCCACGAAAACGCCGGCTCAGACGAGATCACCCTGACAGACGGCTTCATGATGCCGGGAGGGGCGAGCTCATCGCGACATCGGCCGAACTACATGCAGCAAGAAATGCCGAGCTGGGGAGCAGGATGGGGTAGAATAGATAGAGGCGGACCCCCGCCCTTGACGGCATCGATGCAATTGCAGGATGTTGGATCACTTTTGAGAGATTGATAGAGTTCTCTTTTGTTGTTGTATCATTTGTTAGAAAGAAGAAAGAGAGAGAGAGAGAGAACGAGACAATCACTCTCCTCACGGAACATATACCATTACCCCTATATATATGTACATACACCAAAGCGATGGGCGTCTTTTTTTTCTTTAATCATTTTATTTTTGGGATGGGATGGAGTTGTACGATTTTGATGAAATTTGGCTTATTTTGTTTCGCGCATTTTCTATTTTTCTTCCAAAGGACTGGAGTATTCTTTTTCTGACAATCATTGGAAAGGATATACCATTGGAAGAGGACCTATTTTTTTTAGGTAATGACTTCCCGAGAGAGGAGGTGGCTAAAGAACGCTGCATGTCATTGGGACGGGACGGGAAGGGGAATGACCAGATGGCTTGGGCTGTTTTGTTCTGGCATACTGAATAGAATTTTTTGGCTGCTCCACTTGCGATGGAGTGGTGTGAGACGAGCCTTTCTTTTGTGTTCATACTGGGCCTACCTTTTTGTAGGAGTACTATATTGTTACATAGTGTCAATTATTGAATGGGTGTAGCATACCTGCACGGTGGTTCGAGATTATTCTGGGGCTAGCCACTTCCACATTGTCTGATAGTAGCCATGGATTATGACATGAGATGATCTGCACCGGAGGTTACATTTCTGGTAAGAAAGCCGACAACCTTTAAGCGGCATATTGCTGGCGAAGTTCTGGAACCCTGCCTGAAATGGTACCATAAATCCAATCTTCATACATCTTAGTCTTAACTTTCTTCGCCATTTCTGGGCAAAGTCACATCCCTACCCTGCCTATCCATTCTCCTTCTTTTGCTTGCAGTTATACGGCAACTCCAAGTTAGCTGCACAGCATCTTGAGTTTTTGATGGCAAGTTGTAGGATAGATTCTTTAGATGTCTAGTGTCTAAACAGCAATTCATCATCTAATAACGCAGATATAGTTGTGTTCAAGAACAACCTTTATCCTCCCACGGTTTTAGAATATAAGTTCTACAGAGCTCACGAATTTATTGCGTATCTAGCGCCAGTTACCTCCAAGAAGTAGTAAGACAAGGTGATAATCAGCAATCCTAAGCGCGATAAAGTTACCGACCGCTGCTCTGATTGCTTCTCGGAGGCAACTGACGTTGGTAGGTGATGAATTTATAAAATTTATAAAGATGCACCTCCAAAGCTTCGAGCGCGTGAAGGGCGTTGAACACGACTATGCAATATATGCATGCATTATCGGGCGAGGAGGTAATAAGCAGATGCTTATATACAATTACTTTGGTACTAAATTTTATTAAAGCCTGGACATGGCTTAGACTAAGTAGGCAAACCAACGAAAGAGATATCTTATAGCATCCATAGGAAGGAGATTATAGTAACGGTATATATAATGTAGGTAAATGCACCTAGTAGACACTATAGATAAGTTATAGATAAAGAGGCATATAGATAAAAGTATAAGTGCCATTTCATTATAATACCTATACAAAGATTATTTCTCTAATTTAATCTTATTACTGCCCGATCTTCAACTTACAGCCTTGTTCGTTTCATCTACCCCCTGCCTGTGTAGACATTTTAGGCGCCCAACAACGCCCCCTCATTTCTCCTCTACAGCCGCTCTCATTGGCTCCATCGTTCCAACGACCACAAGGACAAATCCTCAAAGGCCAAAGGATCAAGTCCGAGGCTCTTCTGTACAGTAAAGTGTTCAAAGCTATTGTCTGTTATAGTCAGTCATACTAGACTAGATGTTAATCATCTCAAGAGAGCCAAGGCAGCCTGCGTTGGGGATTACTGTGTCAGCATCCTCTCTCTCACGCTTTGGCGGCTCTAGATGCCATCTCTCTCAACCTGAGTCGCTGTCTTGGTCATCATGATGACAAGTTCAGGACGCGAGTGGCGCGAAATCAGCCACAACCAATTCGGCCCCAATGCCTTCATCAACCAAGGCGATACTCACTTCCACCTGCCCCTCCCACCAGCCCCAGCCAAGGCCATCCGCGTCATTCCATATCACCTCAACGAAGATCTCGTCAAGAGGAAAGATCTCATCGGTCAACTGGACAAGCTGCTGCCACCAACGCCGGGGTTCTATAGCGCTGCGCTTTGGGGCTTGGGAGGCTCAGGGTAAGTGTCTGTAGACTCATGTCTGTCTCATAAGGATCACACAAGATATTGATAAAGAACGCAGAAAAACGCAAATCGCGCTTGATTATGCGTACCGGCGGTGCAATGACGAGGAGTGCTGCGTTTTTTGGGTGCACGCAGATAGCGAAGCCACTTTTACTTCTGACTATAAAGCGATTGGGAAGAAGCTCGGCATCGACGACGAGAGCCTCAATGGGTCGGAACTGCTCGAAGCGGTGCGCGACGGGATTGAAGCACGGTCGCGGTGGGTGCTTATTCTTGATAATGCTGATGATCTGGGTTTATTTGGCGTGGGCCGCAAAGACGAGAGCCTGTCGAAATATATCCCTGGGGGCCCACAGGGGACGATACTGTGGACGAGCCGTGATGCGCGTATCTCAGGCACTCTCGTTGGTCCTAGTCGAGGCATTGAGATTGCCTCCATGACAAAAGATGAGGCGACATCCCTGCTTGCGGTGTCCATGAATGAGAACATGAAGTCCGGCGCGGAGGAGACAGAAATGAACCGTCTTTTAGAAGAGCTGCAACGGCTTCCGTTGGCGGTTTCGCAGGCAGGTGTATATATGCAGCGAACAAGGACACCGATTAAAGAATACCTGAATCTCCTTCTGCAAGGCACGAGTCGATGGGATCTGCTCAAGATGACCGACTCTGACCGGCATCGACGGCCAGAGGTGCCAAATAGCGTGCTTGAGACGTGGAAGATTTCGATAAAACGGATCCGGGAGGAGAGTGAGCTATCATACCGAATTCTCCACGTGATTGCGTATCTGGATAGCCAAGACGTGCCGCACGAGTTGATGCTTGCGGCTAGCCAAGGCAGTGATGGCAACGAAGATGGGGATGCTAGGAGGCAAGCTACAGAGCTTGAGGTGCTACAGGCTGTTACGCGATTGGTCGAGTTCTCTTTTCTCCATACGCGTCGGGCGGAGGAAGGCCAGCGGAGCTACGAGATGCATAAGCTTGTACAAGAAGCTGTACGATACGGCCTAAGCATCCAAGGGCCGCCGGGAGAGACGGCCTTGGGCAAAACTACAGCTGAGGAGAGCATTCCACATAATATGGAGGTATACTTCTCGTGTATAGCTCTGCAGATAGTGGATGATGCTTTCCAAAACACTCCGTGGCCCAGACTCTATCATTACGTACCTCATGCTATACAGGCGGGAGAGTGGGCAGAGATGAGCGGGAAAGAGGTCGAGGCATCAGAGTTACTACATAGAGTATCGGATTACATGTTTGCTCATGGAAGGTGGAGAGAGAAGGAGCCAATAGACCGAAAGGTGATAAGTCTGAAAACAAAGGCGCTCGGCGAGAAACATCCAGATACCGTCATAAGCATGACGTTCCTCGTGGGGGCGTACCTGAGTCAGGGCCGGTATAGTGAGGCTGAGGAGCTGGCGGAGCAGGTATTAAAGCTTCAACGAGAGGTGCTCGGAGAGAAACATCCACAAACAATCACCACCATGGCGGAGCTCGCCGCGGCATATCAAGGTCAGAGCCGTTATGGCGAAGCTGAGAGGCTAACAGAGCAAATATTAAATCTTCGACGAGAGGTGCTCGGGGAAAACCATCCGCATACGGTCAAGAGCATAGAAAACCTCGGAACAATATACTATAACCAAGGTCGACGTCATGAAGCCGAGAAGTTAATAGAACAAACCCTGAAGATGCGCCGGGCGATACTTGGAGAGAAGCATCCAGACACAATCAGAAGCATATCACACCTCGCAACGACATTTAACGACCAAGGCCGATATAGAGATGCTGAGAGTTTGACGAAACAGGCGTTGACTCTCTACCAGGAGGTGCTCGGAGAGAGCCACCCGGATTCAGTCAGGACCATGGGAGACCTCGCAGCAGCCTACAATAGTCAGGGTCAATACGCCGAAGCTGAGAGGCTACAGGAACAGGTACTGAATCACCAGCGAGAAGTCCTCGGAGAGAAGCACCCAGATACAATTAGAACCATGGGCCAACTCGCATCAACCTACCGTGGGCAGGGTCGATACGACGAAGCCGAGAGGCTACAGGAGCAGGTGTTGAATCTCCAGCGAGAGATCCTCGGAGAGAAACACCAAAACACAATCAGGGCCATGGCAAACCTTGGCACAATATATCTCAACCAGGGCAGATTGCTCGATGCCCAAACCATCATAACTGACGCACGGGTCCTGCAGGCGAAGACGCTCGGGGAAAAGCATCCGGACACAATATTAAGCAGAATACACCTCGGCGTGATACTTTACGCCGACGGCCGATACAACGAGGCGAAATGGGTCTTCATCACGGTGCAGGATCTGCAGAGGGAGGTTTTCGGCGCGAAGCACCCCAATACACTCGAGACCATGGCGAGGATTGCGCAGTGCCGTTTTCATATAGAGCCGGATGAGGCGAAGAAGACGCTGGTCGAGTTGTTGCGTCTTCATAGGGAGGTGTACGGGGACGAGCACCCATATACGATCAAGACTGCGGCGGATCTTGCGGCGTGTGAGGATCGGATTCGGGGTCGAGATGGGGGACAGGTGCTGTTGCTGCAGGATAGTGAACAGACGCCGGATCGGGATGATGAACCGAAACGGAAACTTGAACTAAGGGCTTTGAGGGAAGTTATGTATGATAGGGTTAGAATACTCAAGAGATGGGGGCTCCAAAGAGGGGATTCGGATAAGTAGAATATTTAATGATACAATTTCAAGCAGAATTTCATATTTTTTACCAAATAATATTGCACTAGACGTAAAACAGCATGCGATGGATGCTGTAACACTTTTTTTTGTACGAAAAGTCTTGGATTCAATTTTCAGAAATATACGAGGCAAACCTACTACTTTCAAGTCCTCCTTTTACTTTTAACATCTTACCAAGATATTCCGTTTAGTGCCTTCACCTTATGCTTTTACATTTTTAAGCAGTGTGCTTGATGACCTTCTCCTTGAAGGCAATACTGGGAAACATTGTTAGCCCACCTTCGGCTCACCAAATATATTCACAACACAGAGAGAGAGAAAGTCAGCAAAAACTTACCCGTACTTGGCCAGCTCCTTTATTAAAGGATCATTGATCTTGGCGTTCATTGGCGCAAGGATACCCCTCTCAGACAGAGTTCCATCGAGAACCTGCTTAGTAGCTGCAAAGTGAAGACAGACAGTCAGTTATTTTGTTCTTTTTCTTCGACTTATACGTCCTATGGGGGAGATTTCAACATACCAACACCAGCCGGCACCCCGACCAAATATGCCATTGCTGATGCATCTCCTGAACCGGTAGGGGCCCCGTATCTAGTCAAGGTAGAGGTTCTGGTCTCGCGGCTGCCGTCCTTGTTTTCGATTTCGAACTTGTGCTGGAGAATCTGTGGTTTTGGAGTTAGAATGGCTAGTGTAGACGCAGATGAAGAAAATGAAAGAATAGTAATAAAAACTTACGACAAGGTCACGCTCGCCCTCTTCGAACTGCATCTTCTCCTCGAGAGTGGCGCAGAGGGTGTCGAGGGGATTTCCACGGGGGGTGATCTTTTCGTCAGAGAAGAGGCCGACTGTGTTTCCAAATTAGTATGTTTCCATGTACATCAAAATAGTTTAAAATGAGATTCATTGTGTGGTTTGTAATAGGAAAAAGGGGCGACATACTCCACTTGAGTCCAGAAATCAACCGAGCCTTCTCCTCGGCGTTCTTGAAAGTCGCCTTGGATGAGATGGTAGCAACGAGGTCGGCTTCGCTGGATGAAGGGGCGTTGATAATCTTTTGGGTAGCCTCCTTCCAGGCAATGGGCTGCTTCAAGTAGTCCTGCGCCTCGTCGTTAAGGAAGCCAATGTCCACAAGGACCTTGATGAATTCAGGGAATCCGGCATATCTCAGAGTCTGACGGACGGAATGTTAGTTTTTCGTTACTGCCATATGATTGCGTCGGTACTTACTCCACGGATGATGGTCTGTGCCTCGGGGATGTTGTAGCGCTCCTTGTAGACGCTGGAGTCGCGGTTGGGGTATGCGACAAGGGCATAGCCTGAAGACTGATTAGAAAGTTGTATATATTGTTATTCAAATAGACTTACCGGGGTAGATGTGGTAGGGCTTGGCAGTTGCCATCAAATCTATCATTTGTCAGTACGGCTCCTTATTCATCACCCTTGAATTAAATGGGCGTCATGGTAAAGCTTGAAGCGGGAATAACTCACCAGGACCGGCAACATTGACGAGCTTTCCGTCCTGGTAAAAAGTAGCGGCGTTTCGCAGAGCAAGCAGAACACCTCGGGATCTGATTTCCTCCGTATTAGCATTGCAGCAAAAGGCTCTATGGTAAAACCAGGTAAAACCACTACAGCTACTTACGACCAAGAGAACCTAGAACACCCCCAATGTTAGCAAGCTACCTCTGGTATAAAGCGAGAATCCGCTGCTTTACTTACTTGTAACCAAGAGGGTTGTCCGAGTCCTCAGGCGCTGTCAACCCGCCACAGTAAGAGAGGAAGCTAAGAACTTTGCCTCCAGCTGCGTGAACGTTGGAGATGGTGTCCACAGCGCTGAGATGATCGATACCGGGATCAAGCTGTATCAATCGGCTTTAGCATCACTGCATTGTGAAAAACAGCATGAGAGCAGTCCTGACTTACGCCAATCTCGTTCATGACGGTGATGCCGGCATCCTTGGCCTGCTGGTCGAGCTCAAGCATGGCGGGAGACACGTAGCTGGTGGTGACGACATGTTTCTTGTTTCGGATAGCGGACTTGATGACGGCGGCGTGGAAGGTGTACGGGATCAAGCTGATGACCACATCGTGCTGGGCAACGGCAGCATCGAGAGCCTTTTCGTCGTTGACGTCGAGGGAGATGGCAGTGGCCAGCTTGACGCCCTCGGAGAGCTTCTTGGCGCTTTCGAGAGTTCGGCAGGCTGACGAGCAGGGCATTAGTTAAGCAATTAGCTGCGACAACTAACCAAGAACAATTGCTCACCAACAGAAACCTCAACGCCAGCATCGCTCAGAATGTCGAGGGTGGGCTTGGTGACGAAGCCGGAGCCGCTACAATGACGTTGATGTTAGTGGGGGAGGGGCAGCATCTTAAGGGATTTTTTTTTCTCTTAAAGAGAGCAGCACTCACAGCATCAAAGCACGTTGGGGAGCCATGATTGCAGCAGTCGAGAGCAATTGGAACCTGGTTCTGGAGAAAGGATTCAAAAAAGATTGCCGATTCTTTCTGGCTTTCAAAACCTGTGAGAAGCTCTGAGATCCAAGGAATGAAGGAGAAGAGAAAGAAAAAAGCTTGTAGATGGGGTTGGCCATACTAAGGTAATGGATTGGTGGCGCCGATGCTTCAGTGCCTTTTGCGCTCCAGCTAGGCCCGGATCGGCAGAATATGGGCGTGGCAGATCTCCAGGCGGCGCTGTTATAGGCGCTGCGGCACTGGCAGATGGAGTCACCGGCGAGCGCTTTTTCTGTGGGAGGGGCGCCATCCGGAGTCGGAGGAGCTGCTGCTAGTATATTAAGTCCAAGTCATACCGGATGATCATCACAGGTTGAAGGTATATCAATCACGGGAAGACACGCAATTTGAGGGCTGGGATGGTGCAAAAACTACTTGATGGCCGTGAATTGATGCGATTGTATGTCGCGGAACTATCGGCATGATTATCTATCCAATATTGGCTGCGTTGATAGGAGAAGAGCCTGAATACAACAAGAACAATAAGAGTTGAAGCAAAGAATGGCGCATTACATAAGCGATGTCGTGATGGCGATATGGAGATGCATCGGAGTCTTGCTCACTGGGAAGATTTTCACTCAATTAGATTTGCTAATACTTTTATCACAATGGTTTCTTTTAGATGACAAAGAACAGATTATCTGTTCAATCTTTTACGAGTGCATTCCTACTGGCTGTTCTTCATACATTACTAGGATATAGCATTGTCGTGCACTTACATAGTACTTTGTTGATAGCTTATCATCTCTTCTACAACCAAACTGTGAAGCCTCTACCTCTCTTATCATACATCTTCCATCCAGTATCTCTCACCATATACGATGCTGTCTTTTCACCCTTTCTGTCGGCCTCCCACTGATTCCCCTCATGCGGGAGGCCTACAACTCAGCTTCTGCCCCACTGCCTATTGCCGGCAGCTGGCAGCTTGGATTGGCATCTCGCATGACGGTTGCGTACCTAATCTCTGTATACTAGTGCTCGCCTTTAGACCTATCAAAGTAAAAATGTGATAAAAGTACGCCGCGGAGACTTTGAGGAGAATTTCTTTATGCTGTTGGATAGCTGTGTTGACCATTTGGCGGCCAGCAGTCATTATTTCTCGGAGACTCGCAGGAATTTGTGCAGCATGCATCTGCAAGTGAATGCAAAGCAAGCGGCCCAGCTGCATTTCAAATAAATTTGCTACTTTCTCCCGCCCAGTCTCTTCTTTAATTTTTTTTTTTGGCTCATCTCCGCGCCAAGATCTTGAGCAAGGCACTATTTCTAAGTTTCTGACAAAGATCGCCTTCAGAATGGACTCTTCTCCCGGCAAAGCCAAGTCAGGCCAAGGGCTTGGAAACCGAGCCCTTTTGGACAAGGTGGACAAGCTTCGCGAACTGGGCATATCTCATCTTGTGCCTCTACCTCAAGTTAGCTACCAAGATGCCCTCTGCCAAACGCAACTGAGTATTTACTAACTTATCTGTAGATGGTCGTGGTTGGAGACCAAAGTGCTGGCAAATCCAGCGTCCTAGAATCTTTGACAGGATTCCAATTTCCTCGTTCAGCTACTTTGTGCACTCGACATGCCACCGAAATTGTCTGCCGACGGGAGCTTACTGAGAGTGTCGTTGTATCCATCATTCCATATAAGCCATCTCCTGAGCGAGAGAAGCTCGTTAAAGAATTTAAACGATCATCAGACAAGATTCATTCAGATGACTTCTCTAGAATGTTTGAAGAGGCAAGTAGCCTTATCTCAGTTTTCCCATTATCATTACGTCTTGGCGTGACTGACCAAGATATTCTAGGCCGCCAAGGTTATGGGAATCAAGATGTCAGAAGATGACAACAATGGAGGGAGTGCATTTAGCCTTGACATCCTCAAGGTTGAGATTAGCTATCCCAACGCTGATCACCTTACCGTCATTGATGTTCCTGGCATGTTCGAGACAGTGACTCCAGGAGTGACTACGGAATCCGATATCGACATGGTCAAGAACATGGTGAAGCGGTATATTCAAGAGACCCGAACCATTATCCTCGCCGTTGTCCCTTGCAATGGTGATATTGCCAATCAGAAAATCCTTAGGCTTGCCGCTGAGGCTGATCCTCAAGGAAAGCGGACCTTGGGGGTGCTCACTAAACCCGATCTTGCTATCGAGAATGCCACGAAAGCGGTCATTTGCGACCTCGTAAACGGCAAGAGGCGAGATTTGCATTTGGGGTACTGCGTTGTCAAAAACCTCGGCGCTGATGACACGTCTGGCACCATGAACAGTCGTCATCACCAGGAACAGGCTCTATTTGGCCAAGCGCCATGGAATACCCTTCCTGTTGATAGGTTGGGTATACCGGCCCTCCGCTCCCGTATCAGACAGTTGTTGATGGATCGCACTCGTGCGGAATTTCCAATCGTCAAAAACGAAGTCATGGCGAATCTCAAGAAGAGTCGAGAGCTTCTCGCCAATATGGGCGAATCCCGAAGCACCACTGACCAACAGCGGGCTTATGTTGGCAAGGTTGCCTCGAATTTCATGCAACTCAAAAATTACGGATTAGATGCCTACTATACGCGCCACGAAGTATTCGAAGACGTTGAGATGAGACTAATTACACGGATTCGTACAATCAATGAAGCATTTTCTCAAATCATGCATGACAAGGGCCATGCCAAAGAGTTCTACCAGGACGATGGTGATGATGAAAGCTCTGATGACGCCTCGTCTGCGACTGATGGCAATTCTAGTAAGACCACTTCGGCTAAGCAAGATGAACCTAACAGATCCTCCTTGTATGATGGAAAAATTCATTTCACAGTTCCAAGCTTCGGCGAAAAAGAGTTAGATGATATTGTGTCCGACCCTTACTGGTGCCCGGAGCCAGAGACGGATAATATGCTGCGCCACATCGAGAGGCAATATCTCAAATCTCGAGGATATGAGATTGGCACTGTAAGCCTTTTATTATCGATCTTTTGACTGAATACGATTTTCAAGTTTTAACACAATGCTCTAGTTTAGCAGCGAGATGCTGCCCTGCACTTTCAAAGAGCAAGGAAGTAAGTGGCGATCTATTACACTCGCGCACGCCTCAAACGCTATATTGATTGTTCACCACTTCATATACCGGGCTCTGGAAGATTGCTGCCCCGATGCTGCCGTCCGTGAGGAGCTTTGGGCCTTTCTATTGTACGGCCAAGACGGCCAAGACGATCAAGACGACTATGATGGCCTACTGAAGCGATACGCGCGAGCAATGGATCATGCTGACTTTCTGCTGTCTGTCGAATTTCAAGACAGAACCATCACGTACGATCCTCGCTTCGAAGCCAATTTCAGCCAGCTGAAGCAGGGCAAACGCGCCCCTCCAAGGCTTGTACAAGTTCCACAAGGAGCTCGTAAAGTTGAAGTCCCAGAGCTCCAGAAGAAGCCCAAGTCTTCGCTCAAGGAGACAAGGTTGTCAATCCATAACGTCTTGAAATCCTACTATTCCATTGCGCGAAGCCGCTTTGTCGACGTTGTCTGCCAGCAGGTAATTGATCATTATTTGCTACATGCAAAAAATGGGCCGCTAGAGGTACTGTCGGACAAGGTGGTCCTCCACATGTCGGCGAGGCAGTTAGATTTGATTGCTGGAGAGGATCAGGCAGTGAGGGAGCGGAGGGAGAGGTTGGTCAAGGAGGTTGAATCGCTGAGCCAGGCTCTGAAGATTCTCAGAAACTGATGAGCTGGTCGTGCCTCATTTTGGGTTCTCCTTCAAAAAAAGGAGAGTAGGCTGATGAGTTGGACGAGCAGCCAAGGGATTATTGATGACTATTGGTGATTTCTGGACCAAGATATTTGTTTGCTTTGGGCAGACTTCGATGGGCTTGATACCCCAGTTACACTTTCCATTGACAGAATTAAAAGTCCTAGACAACTACCAAAACGTCCATTATTAAAAAAAGAAGCAATGAACTCGTAAATCCCGTGTACTATATCCACCTATTGAACTCGCCTCCCCCATCACCATCGGACGCTCTCCCTAATCACAGCGACATCCCGAGCACGTATCCTGAGCACCCGAATAAAACCGACCGTTGTCGCAAGTCGAGTGAATATTGGACGCGGAGCAAAAGTCCTGAACGTTGGCAGGGCATGTGAATCTGCGGTGCAGATGACTATTGTCTGAGTTTTGGATTTGTTCAGTTGGACGGGCGAGAGCGAGGGCGGGGAGCAGGATCAAGAGAGCTGCGATCTGCTTTTTTCCTTTTGGTTAGTTTTGTTGTTTGCTTTTGTTTTTTTTTTTTTGGTGTATGGAATGGTGAGGGTATACCTTCATGGTTGGGACTTGTGGTTTGGCACTTTACTTATGTCGTGTGTATTATGTCTGTGTAACACGCCGTATTATAGTGAAGATTGACAAGATCTTCCGTCCACTTCTCGTGCCAAGTTCAAACAGCGTTGAATTCTCATGCACAACACGTCGTCTGATCTTTTTTTACAACTGAAAACACACAGCGATCGACAAGAGAGGTCGAAAAAAAGATCCGGGCAGCCACACCCCTTTAAGTACCCCATACTTTGTAGTACTATTTTCCATCAGGGTGAATGTAATTCAAGCCTCGCAATGTCTCACAACGCCACCATACGACCCCCCGCCTCTCTCCTTTTTTTTGTGGTAGTAGTAGTAGTAGCACATGGTAAGATATAATAATAATTGACACGGGATATTTCAGCTAGAAAGATCTGGACCCTCGCTTTCTCAATTGTTAACTTCTTTTTTCCATTCCTAGCCGTTGGCTACCAAGGGATTGGAGGGGGGATGGGATGGGATAGATGAGCCGTGGGGAAGAAAGTAGTATAGACAGACGCAAGGGAGAGAAAAGCTTTGACTGGCTAGCTGCAATTGGTAGCGCTTTTTTCTCTTTCTTTCTTTGCTTTTTGGATCTAGGTGTGGTTTGTTTGTACGAGAGATGTCTCGGAAATTGGAGAGTGGAGGTTGTTTCTTTTTTTAATATGATTGCTGTTGGCATTTGCGGTTTGATTCGTGGTAGTACGAGGTGAGTAGCACGGCCATGTTCTAAATATAAACACCACCATCAATCAAATGAATCAAGATTATACAGACACCAGTAAACATAAATCCATCAAAACTATCATCAAACAAATTGAAAAGAAAGGAAAGAAAAAAAAAAAAAGTACAAAAGACTTCAAACGGAAAATCCCCAATATTCCCAGTCCCATCCCTCCTCCCTCCACCCCAGAATACTCCCCATCTCTCAGCAACAATAGCAAACCAAAGCTAGCTTCAAAACGTAACACTCAACTCGCCAACATGCAAGTCTCAGGCTAGTTCCGGTGTTGGTTCTATTATTAACCGCATCCATGCTAAAAATATCTCCCTCTTTTCATTTTCTCTTTGTATATCAAAATAGATCCTCTGCCGGCGTGGCTTGGAGGGAGAAGAAGAAAAAAACGTGAACGGGCACGCGACTTGGCACTAAAACAGTCTTTCATTTCGCGTATGTAAGTTATATTTCTGTCTAACCTCAGCTTTTTTTTTTTTTTTTCGTTTACGGGTACGAGTTACATTCATCAAACGATCAAAAGGCTGCCCTTTTTACCTAGCGTCTTCTTCCGGATAGACATCTCCCCGGCTGACTGCCATTAACAGCTCCTCCAAACTGGTATCACGCAAATACACATTCCGTCTGTGATTGTATCTTTATTTCATTTGGCTAAAGCTAAGATTTGGCTAAATAAAAAATCAAATCAGTGCTACCCGCCCGTCACATTTTCACTTCATTTCCTTCATCCTCATATCAGTCATTAATGCGCCATCCTCAACAAGGTAGATCCCGTAAAATACATAATTTCCTCCGCGTAAAATGTCAAGAATAGCTGGCAGTCGTCAAAGGGCTCAGAGATGGTAAAATGACGGGATTACAGCAAACAGCGTTTGCTTTTTTTTTTCTTTCCTGCCGTGTTGTCCACTCGCAAAATAGATATTCAACCATCTGAGTTCAAAAAAAGTTAAAAAACAAGGAAATCAAGTTCAGTAAAGCCTCCAAAATCGACAAATCAATCAAACAATCAGGCAGCTTCTGTGTAGCTCATTCATACGAGTTTTTTTCGTATCTAGTAATCTCATAATGTCATAAGCGCCATGTCAGGCGAACAAAAGAGAGGAAGAATAGAAAAGTCATCAATCAATAGACAAGAAAAGGAAAAAGAAAGGCATGTTTTGTGCGAAAGAATGGAAAGGCCGGTTCAAGAAAATGCGGTGGGTAGTCACAATCTTATTTAGAGAGCGTCTTCCCAACCCGCGTCGGGGACATCGACCTCGATAGTCGACCCCAAGGCTTCTTTGCCCTGTCGGATCATGTCTTGTAGCTGTTTGTTGAACGCCGCCATGCGTACATCGGCATCGCGCTCTTCCATTTGGCGGCGGCTGGCCAATCGCCTGGCTTCGGCGTCCAGTCGCGGGCTGGCGTCAATCTCATTGGCTCTGCTAGTAGCCACTGAGGCAGCACTGTCACGACGCTGATGACCTCGCCAGGTAGAGGGATCGGAAGACGATGGCACGACTGTGTTTCTGCGTCTTCGGCCTTGCTCGATGGTTGAAAGCGGAGCTGACGATGCAATAGTCGCAGAAGTGTTCGCCTTGACTGGGATCCTGCTGGGCGTAGGTGGCTTGGGGACACTGGCTTTAAAAGATGCAAACGAAGCTGCTGATGCCGGTCGCGCAGATCTAAAGGCGCTGGCATCCGACATCCGACTACCCGGGCGGCTCGCAGCACGACTCACGGGGCGAAGAGGAGCAGGGCTGGATGCTGCAGGAGTAGAAAAGCTACTTGGAGGGGCCATGCGGTGATCAGCCATAGGTGTTTGCTGAGCGAGATGGCGAGGAGATGCGCGAGCCGACACAGGCAGCTTTCGAGGCGTCCTCATCTCGCTGTCGTGGTTGGGCTCTCGGATCATAACCCAGTTCTGGCCCAGATCATTCCCGCTTTCTGTATGTGTATGCCTACGCCTCTTCGGCGCCGGACCAGTGGGCGTTGAAGCGCCACTGTCATAAGAATCGTCGTAACCAGCATTTTGATTGTTGCTGCTGTGATGGCTCCTTTTAGAAAACTGTCTCTGCACATGCCGTGGTCTGTCTCCACCAAAGTGGTCGCGGTTTGGTTGTTGCGGATAGTGACCTTGGAAATAATAAGTCTGGTCAAGGTTGGGACCAGCAGTTTCATCAACAGCAATACCTGTAGGCGTCATCTTAAACGATGTGCCGCCTCCCGCGTAAAAGCCCTTGAAAGCACCGGTCTTACAAAATTCCCACACACGGCCAACAACGCCTCCGATGGTAGCGAAAGCAAAGGAGCCCCAGCTACCGGGATGCGCAGACTGCGCGGCGTCGGGTTGGCTGAACAGCTGCGTGGGCCCGTTGGAGGAGTCATCATCCATCTCATCGCGCGATCGCTTGGTGCCAAGGGCCCGCCTGTAGTCGGAATCAGAGTACATGCTCTCGCCCATGCTCTCGCCCATGGCCATCTCGGCGTCGTCAGAATTGGACCCCATCATTGGCGTGTGAAGCTGGCCAGCCAGCGCATAGGTCCTGGAGGTCGGTGCCATATTGTCCATGTAAACATCTCCCCCGTCAAAGAGGGCACCGTGAGCACCTGTTTGGTGCATTTGGGACATGCTGCTGCGACTCCATTTCCGCTTCGAAGAGGCCTCGGTCGCAAAGGTCGACGACGAGAGATAGTCGGTGCTGGAGCTGGGCGACACGGGCGGCCGGAATAGGCCGGGATGAACACCGTCGTGGGCCGGCGCCGACATGTGGAAATGTGAAGAGAACGTCATCGCCGCTAGTTTCTCTTTATCTCTTTATTCGTCTTCGTCTACTTCTTTCTCTCTTCTTCTGTGAATCTCGGTATCGATATCGGTCTCGCTATCGTCCCCTGTCGCAGGGAGGTTTGCCGCAGGCTTGCTGGAGTGAATGAATGGATGCTGGGCTCGGCTGCGACGATGCTGGGATTTCCTTGCGCTCGGGACGGACTCTGTCCAATGATGATTCACCGCATGTACTTCGTACTTCGTATGCACGCACGGCACTACCTCTCGTCACCGCAAAGCGCTGCAGGGCTCTGAGGTTCCCTCGTTCCGAGAGCCTTTTGGAGCTGAGCTGAACCGGAGCTGAGCCAAGCTGTGCTGCGCTTCACTGCAGAAAAGACAAGCAGACAAGCGAGCAGGCAAATGAAAATGAGTGAATGGCGTTTGCCCTGCTGACACGCCGCTCCTCTAGTCTGTAACTTCGTGCCTTCGTCCCTGAGGGTGTGCTGTGCTCTCCTCACAGCGTTTACTTCCTTCTGCCTGTGCCAAAACTCTGTGCTGCCTGGGATTACCGGAATGTCTTGCTTTTTTTTGCTCCGAGCTTATCGTTCTCCTCGTGACCGAGTCGCAACCAAAGTCACCTTCGTCACACCCTCTTTGCTGCTGCGGCCTGGAATGCGGAGGTGGCGCCTCTGATAAGCACTGGGTGGCAAGCTTCTGGCTCCTTTTCTGCCTCAGCGGTAAAAGGCGAGACAAAGAGGAGTAGCAGGAAAAAAAAAACAGGGATGGAGAGGAGAGAGAATGAGGCGCACGCTGATCGGCCGTCTCCAAAAAGAGGAATTGGTGTGTTGAAGTCCTTCGCAAGACCAACTAAAGCTGCAATGCAAGCGGGCAGAATTCGAGCAAACTAGTGTGCGAGTTCCTGCAGAAAAAAAAGGGGGCCAAGTGGTGGGAAGCTCAACCAGTCAAACAATATTCCAGCTTTTTTCTTCTCCTCTTTCTCTATGCCAGGGCAGCGGTGAGAGAGAGCCGACGATGGTGGAGGACCGAATGAGAAGTGGGTTTTGCGCACAACTGGTGTGGCCTCTCCCCAACCTCCGCTGTTTTTCTCACAGCCGCCAGCCCTGGTCGAGTTTCTTGGTCTGGCGGGATTCCAAGTCCGTGGCCCAGCTCTTGTTTGCCGAGCTCTTTGGGGTTTGCAATTGATGACAAAAAGGCCAGTGCTGGAGCTTTTGCGTCTTCTCGTCAGGGAAACAAGGGAAGCAATCCGGTTCGTCCGGTATAAATCGTGCGAGTCCGCGCAAGGTCGCTGCATATGGGAGGTTTTAGCAGTTTAGCGGAGAAAACATCTCCCCACACGCACTACTGCTGCTAGCAAGTCCAGGGATCAACTCCAGTGACTGGTGGCTGGTGACCAACTGTTGCCCACTAGCTGCAAAGCTCTGTTGCCAGGGGCAATCGCGAGATGGTGGTGGTGGTGGCAGTGACCACTGCAAGCGCCTTGCTAAAGCGAAGGTGGTGTTAACTGTGAGCATCGAATCGAAATGCCGGGATGTATCTACATATCTTGTTGGTTGAAACAGCGCTAAGCAGCAGTTCATGATCCCAGACATCAGGTCAAGTGCCAAAATGCAGAGTACATCTTGATAATGAGACTAACGTATCAAGCACTCTCTGCGCAGCACACAAGTCTATAGCTCTATTATCCCTGTGTCGAATGTGAATTCGCCTCTGCTCTTTAATATGCCCACGAAAACAAAACAAAAAAGCAAATAAAAATCCTCCGGTGTTCCGCAAATCATCATTTCCGCTCATAGTAGTCTTCTTGACCGCGCCTCGTCTCTTCAGACACTCCTCCGTCGATGCCCTTCTCGCCGTGAACATGCTCCTTCGTATCCCATAATGCCTCTCTCTCACGCAGCACCTCGTCTGCCCACTCCTTCATCTCAGGCAGCGCAACCTTGCGCGCAACATACGCGAATTCGCCCAAGTCAATCTGTCCCTTGCCTTGCTTCTCATACTCGACCATCTGCAGCATCAGCTCGATCTTGTCCACGTCGTGTACGAAATGGCTGTCCAGCGTCTCGGAATCTTCGTACTCCTGCCATATCGCTCTAATCTCGGTGCCAACGTCGCCACCTGCAACGCCGCGCAGCAAGTTCTTGGTCAAAAAGTCCATCGTTTCGGTCTCGCGTCGACTCTTCTCGGGCTTGGCGACACCGTCAACCGGAGTAATGTCTCCAACCAGGAGCTCGGCCATGTCGTGAATCAGGGCCATCTTCATGCACTTTGGAAGATCTAGCTTCTTGGCCAGTGTCGGAGGCGCAAACATGGTGATGAGGGACATGCGATACATGTGATCTGAAATGGACTCGCCCCTGTAATAAAACTTCCGTTAGCAACTTTGGCGTGGTGATGATGCCAAACTTTGTAGTTACTGACCTTTCGATTCCAAACCGGCGCCATCCCTCACGCTTCGTAGTCTTGAGTCGAGAAAGAATATGGAAGAACGGAATCGGTGAGCTAGAGCCCTCGACAGGCGCCTCGCTGGGAATCTCCTCCAACACTCTGTTGACAGACCATTCTCCCGACAACTTTACCGCAGGCGCAAAGCCGAGATCTGCGCCGCTGTTAGCAGTGATTTGGGGATGAGAAAAGTAGCCACGGTTTAGACCTACTCGCAACAGCCTCGGGCACTTTTGCGCCATCCGCCCTCTCTGCTTGCGACCCCATGATGCCGGTTTGCGATGCGATTTTCTCGTCGTTGCTTATCCCTTGTTATCGGCAATCTTTGTCGCGGGGTTGTCGGTGGTGGCGGGCAGAGCAAGAGGAGACAAAATTAAGTAGTTTTTCCGAGAAGAGATGATATCGGGAAAGATTTGTAGAAAAAAGTGAAGAGTGAAATCTTCTCCTTTGATTTTCAGAGTTAGATGTTGCTAGGATCAAAGCTTTATAGACTAAAGAAAAGGGCAACGAGGCGAGCTGGAGGCGAAAAGAAAAAAAGACTGTTCGCAGAGAGTTACTGCATTCGAGCTACCGAATTCCTTCCCCATAACTCGGCGCCCCATAAATTCGCACAGCGGGCTGTTAGTGCCGTCAACTGCCAGCAGGTGGATCCATCAATGAGTGATGAATAGGGGCTCCTTGCCGATTGGATGGGATTAGGAATCTCACCAGGTCCGGGAATATGATTGTCAGCTTTGACTGCCATATGGAGTATTGGAACCAGAGACAATTGACTGGGGTCTGAGTGTGTTGACAGCTGGGTAGCTAAATATGGCAATATGGCGATCTTTGTTGTTTGTTACTGCAGCAATATGTCCATTTAGAGTTAGCTTGTATTATGCATCATGATTCGTTTTACTTACCCTTGAAAGCTTCTGGCGACCGTGAAAATATTCACGGTATGCGACAAACAATTCTCAAGCAAGACGTTATTCGAAAGACATTTTTCTAAAAGACGAGTATGCGGGGACAAGTAAATGACCAAAAAAATTGTAAGTTGATTGGGCTCTGGGGATATTGAGACACTACTAAATTAAACAAACTCTCCAGTACATCTGTATACGTCTTTTCTGTTGATTTGTGCACCAGGTAAATATTAATGCAAGACGCAAGTAAAATGAAATGGACTTCACCACCATCGCCTCCCCAGTCCTCATGTCCTCATTAAAGCAGTCATCATAAAACATTTCTTCATTACACGACCAAAGACCAAAGTCTCGCCATCAGCAAAGAAAGAAACAATAAACATTACGCCACCTACACCATGACATATGTCATCTAACTCAAATGCCCTAGATCCGAGGAGGAACTTCCACTCCCAAAACCTTATACTTAAGCCATGTGAAAACCGTAAAAATCCAAAAAACAACAAAACTCCTGTCCCACGATCCATGCTCATCAAAATTTCCAATATGCCTCTAAACCGTTTCCCCCAACGCCCAGATACCCCAGCAAATAATGCCCCAGTAAGTCCAGTCACGACAAACTATACCAGCCGCTACGTGCTTCCTCAGGCCCACGTTCGGTCCAGTCAACATAGTATTCTCCGTCGTAGAAATACTGGAGCGACGTGAATGGAAAGGGCATGGGAAAGGGCCCAAGCAAGGGAACCGCATTTATCGATCCTCCTTCAGAGTCCACGTCGTGCTCGGCCTGATGCGAAGAAGAACTCGGCTCCGGCTCGAGCGATGGGACAAGATAGCTCCTAGGCGATGTCGGCCAATACAGCACATAGGTTCGTTGCTGGTGCAGGTAGAAGTTGTTCCACCGGTCCAGATCTAGAACCCTGCTTGCGCCAGCAACCAGCCTCTGCCACTCGCGACGAAGAAGACGATTGATGATCTGGTTTTCCCTGTATAAGGCCCGCGCGAGGATAGCCACGATGAGTATGAGAAACATCGTGGCGAAGATGGCGAAGGTGGTCATGACGGCATTCCGGTGGTCGCTGCCGTCGAGTGGGATGGTCGACCAGATTTGGTTGCTGAGATGTACGTTAGTTGTCATCATGAGGGACAGTTGGGAGACGGTAAACCTACAGAAGCGTTAGGATCATGTTGCTTGGATGTTTGGTGGGTGGTGAAGCAAGAAGGTGTAACAAGCAAGAGTGCCGTATCTGAGAGGGAAGTGGATAATAGTAGAGTGTGAATAGGTGGTTATGATATAGTTAGGAAGAGGGGAGAGAAAGAAAAAAGCCAGAGACTCTGCGGGAATTCAGGCTCTTCTTCTATAGAATAATTCTACGCTGTTGCTGATTGTAAAGGTTGCTGATTGTAAAAGCCTCTTCTTTCGTTGGAACGGATGATTTAGTTTTGAAGCCACTCGGTCATCTGGAAAGTCTACTACCATCGTTGGATTATATACTTTTCACTGACTGTACAGAGTATGCTTTCCTTGGGGGTGTATGACTTTGATTGTACGTGGGGGAAGCGGTAATTCAAGAAAAGAAAAAAAGTATATACCACAATTACCTAATACATTATGTATTACCACTGTTGTAAAAATATTTTCTTCCCTTGAGAGAAACTATTGGAGGCCACTTCGTCATTCATCATAATCTAACTACAATTTGTCGTGTTATTGATGGCTAAGCTCCTTCGTTGGGACGCATGATTTCAGAATCGAGGCTATTCCACGATTCAGAAAAAAAGGGCTACCACCATCATGAACACTTAGTCAAGTTCAATCAAGCAGCCTTTGGAATTGGTTGAATATATTTATCCTTTGGGGTGTAAACGTGGAATTCTCGTTGACGTAGGTAATTATTCATGCAGCCTCCTATTATTACCTGTACAAAAGTATATGATGGAGGCTAGTCGACGATGATTCTAGATGTATGTAGCTTGGAAGAGAGTGTATTCGTTGACGTAGTCATTATTCATGGGCGGCCTCTCATTATTATGTAAAAGTGCATGGTGGTGGCTTGTTGAAGATGATCTTTTTGGTTTAGCATTTCCTCCAGTTGCCGCAGAAAGTAACGATTTATACAAGATACCAATATCGAGCAGCAGGCTTGCAATCATTTTCTATTTTTAAAATCAATCCTTAGACCACTGCCCCTCTCTAGTTCACCTTTCCCGAGCGTCTTGCCTTTACTCACCCCGTGAATCAGTAACGAGCTGTACAAAGAGTATACCTAGGTAGGTATTCTGATTGCAAGTTTGAGTTCAAGAGTTCCTTTTAGCTCGTCTTTCCCAAAGTCAACTCCATAGCCCCTCTGAATCAGTCATCTGAAAAAAGAAAAGAAACTCCCCCATTCTTGAACTACCCTTTCCCCCAACCATTCTCTGAATAATGATCGACAACTTGACTCCCCATCCTGGGGCCCCACGTTTCACCTCCACAACTCTTTCCGAAATCCCTCGGTCAGCCTCTCATCCTCGCCATACACCTCCTGCCATCCCGTAAATCCCTGCTCCAGGAGATACACTTCCTGCTCAGCGGGAGGCTCCTCGCCCAATGACGCTAAAAGACCGTCTCTCTCGCGGAGGTACTTGAGCGCTGCGAAGGGCCCCCGCTGCTGGCTGAGCGCACAGTGGAAGACGACCATCTTCTTGTCTTTGACTTTGCGGATGAGGGTGGGAAATAGGGCGTCTAGCTGGTTGCAGGGGATGTTGGTTGAGCCCTTGATGTGGCCGCCAATGTAGTCTAGCGAGAGAGTTAGTTTAGAGCCCTCAGTTCATAATATATCGTGACGCCTAGGTATTTTATTTCGATATCCCATCACTGTAAAAAAAGGCTCATAGAATCCTTTTTTATCTATAACAAGAAGCTCCACACCATAAAAGAAATCAACAACTCGTGTGCATCACAACATACCAACATCTCGAACATCAACCACCGCAAAGCTGGGCTCTGCCTGCTCCCGTTCCTCGAGAATCTTCTCGGACAGCGTCTTCGCAGACACCCTCTTCAGCGACGCAACAGTATAACTCGCCATATTCCTAGCCACGAAAAGACTGTTTCTTAATGGAAAGGACCGGAAGAGGTGCATAAAAACCAGTTTCTAATTTCTAGTTCCGAGAAAACGAACAAGTTTAGGTGGTTGTCGAGTCAAGTGCGCTAAGTTAGGAGGTCTAAAGTGCCGAAAAGGCTTAATTAAATAGCGTGCCTGGACACACTAAAGCCGCCCCAGAAACTAAAGGCCCTGCCCTGCCAAGTGGTGGTCAGAAAAACAGGGAATGGAAACGTTTTGAACACACACCGACATAACTATACACATACAAAAACTACAGTTAGCTCTGAAAACTGTGTGCATGTACTTCGTATTATCAATTAAAATGCGCTTATTTATTTTGCCATCCCTCTTTTTCTGACCACCGCTTGCCTGCCATGCCACGTCCGCCCTGTCGAGAGTAAACTCCAAGTGCACTATCGTTAGCTCCCAACCATGCAACAGCTGCCTGCTTCATGGGCACCTGACCGTCAAGCCACAGAATTTCTATGTCGAAATCGGCGTCTCCGTGAGAAAAAGGGAGGTGATTCTCTGCAAAATGTTTCGATGCCCAAAATGCTTCGATGCCCGGTGGGTGGGGGCTATGCGGGGAGAAATTGTCAAATGGCAGCTCGCCAAGTCGACGGATTGGACAACGCTCATCTTCGTCCATGTAAGGCTTGGCTGTAGGTTGGGTGGTTTATCAAAATTGGAGATGTGCTGGCCTTAACATCATTGGCTTAATTTACAGAGTGCTAGTTATGGGTTATAGATAAGAGGGCAATAAAGAGTTATAATATTCGATGATTGTATTGTATTTAAGGGTATTTCCACGCATGCATCCCTTTGACTCCATTGTATTGTTAAAAAAATATAGCAGAATGTAACAAATATCCTCCCCCCCTTTCCTCTCCTCCGTCATGTATCGTCGAAAAAATCATGCTAAATTTACCAGCGTCATCCATGAAAAAGAAAGAACAGGAAAGGAAAACGAAAAGGAAAAAAGAAGAAGAAAAAAAAAACATGAATCAAAGCAGCTCCTGCATGACATGATGCATACGCCCCAATAGCCTAATCGTACGCCGGGATATTCCTGAATATTTCCAATTCATGCCTTACCGACCCATCCTGCGTTGCTGAAAAAGTCAAATATTCTTGCTCCCTTCTGAGAGTCCAATCGACATATCTCTTTCGCCTGCTTCTTCTTCAATGTGCCGTTGCCCCTGATAGCCTCCTTGAGGATTTGCTCCTTAATCATCAGATATGGTTTCGGCTGCAGCCGCACTACTTCGCAAAGCTTCGCTTCCTCCGGTGTGAGGAGATGTAAATCGGGGGCGTTCTCTTGCGTTAATTGCAAGGGCTGCACGCCAGAGATGGGTTGCGGAACGTATTTTTGTTTGGTAGGGCTGTGGCCATTGACTCCATTGACTCCGTTTATGCCATTTACGCCATTCGTATGGCCATTAGTCAGAGGTTTGACATCGTCACCATTTACCTCTCCATTAACTTGCGCCGGGCGGAGTGGCAGCTCGGGAGCAATGAGAACAGCTGCTCCACTTGGAGGCTCTGGGGGAGGCGGTGCCTTTGAACGCTGGGAAGATGCCAGCCTCTCCCTATCCATAGACCCCATGGGTATAGATTTTTGTATCCGGGACGCTTTTTCTAGCTCAAATTTCTCGCCACTTCGGAGGTCTCCAATACGTAGACTGCGCCATTCCTGGAGCTGAGTAATGGCTTGCCTTAGGTTCAACTCATCTTGTAAGCCTTGGGTGAAATCTTCGAAATCTTTATGGTTCATGATACGGCCAAAAGGCTTCGCTCTTTGGAGTAGATCTTTTTCTTCTTTAGTCTTCCTCTTCTCTTGCTTGGTGTTTTCTCGATAATCAAGCAGATTGTGCTCGAAAACAACCTTTTTACGCTCCACACGTTGTGTCAACCGACAGTTATAGATTTCCATTACGGTCAACTTCAGCTCCATCTCGGGCTCTAGCTCCCCCGTCCTCGGATTTAGTCCATCGCCAGGATCGAACTGCATCAGCTGCACTGCTTCTTCCGCCTCATTGGCGTACTCCGTCTCGAACTCGAGACGACCGGGCATGTAGCCCTGAATCTCGTGACAGCTAGGAACACTGGCTGTTGGCTTCGTCTTTGGCTGCAGGGCCGGTGCATTCTTCGATGCCTCTCTCCGCTCCTCGATGCGCCGCTTCTTGCGTGACTGAAACTCTTCTCGGGGGATTTCATTTGCGAGCTCGGTGTTGTGGGGGCTGCATCTTTTGGGGAGTGGAAAGCTGGGCGAGTCGACAAACGTCTTGAGGTAGTGGTCGCGCACTTCGTCCTTTTCGCGGAACCCGCCGATGTGGTCAGCGATATCCGCCCATGAGCCAAGCCCATATATCTCTGCGCCCTCCAGCAGCAGCAATTCTTCGTCGGCGCCCCATTCTCGAGCAAAGATGGGAAATGAATTCTGTTCAATTACGCGGAACGAGTGCGTGGCGGGATCGTGGGCGTTGCGAGACTCTCCCTTGCCGAAGCAAGGCACGCAGAGGTCGAAATCCGAACATGCAGGGTCGGCACATCTAATGCGGACCTGTAGCGGCGCAGAGTCATCAGTCAGCAGCCGCAGCAACAGCAATTGGATGCGTGGGCAGGTCGCCAAAAGGGTGCAGGACTGCTTACCGTGGAAGTGATGTCGCACGAACAGACGTCGCATACGTATTTCACGCCACCCTCGCCTCCCCTAGTCGCTGTCTTCTTGCGAATGACGCCCATTTCGGCGAGCGCTGCAGCAGGACAGGCGTCTGGCGCGATGCTGCCACCCTAGGAATGATTGGTGGAGCAGGTCGGAAAAACAGCGGCAGCCACGAGACGGGCTGTGGGTGCGATAGAGCGACAAAAAGAGTGTCCAGAGAAAGCGCGCGCTCTAGAGACGCATTTGCGGTGGTCGCTTTGATGGATTTCGCAGTTTGGCGGCCGTGGTCGATGGAAATGAGGCCGGATGCCGCCCAGTAATCCGCGGCCAGATGATGTTGGATGTCGCGATCCGGTGGAGCCAGCGATGCGCTTTCGCGGCCCATGGAATTCGCTGGGAGGCTGCAGAGGAGGCAGCAGGTGGCGGTGCTAGCTAGATGCGGCTGCGAGCGGTGTCACGTGGCTTTGCACATGGCAGCGAACGAGTGTCTGCATGTAGAGGCTACTTGTCACCTGCAATCTTTAGCCCTACAGTGTCGGATGAATACAACTAGCAGTATGTATAGAGTACCTGCACTCCATTCCTCCTTATTAAAACCCCACTATCGAATCAAAAACAAGCCGGAATGTTTCTTTGACTGCCCCCACCTTGAAGTTCGCAGCGTGGTTCACCAAAAAAATTGTAGCATTCTTATTTTGTTGTCTCAGTGCTGTATTGGGCTAATACCTCTTCCCTGTAAATGTAGGAATACTCCCATACTATACTACTCTGTACTGCTCTGTACAGTACTCTGCATTACTCACTAGTAGTACCACTAAGGTTAAGCATTTTAAACACCTGCATGTGCAGGAGAATGCGAAATAAATGTCCAACTTTTATTATACACAATCTTTTTCCGCATGGACCATGTTATGGGGTTTGTGACTTATACAGTGTGAAAAGAAATTATGCAGTAGTGGCCGGGAGCCTTGCCGCCTGGAATTGTCAACATTGAACGTTCATACAACTTTTTGCACGGACTATCTTGTGCCGCATCGTGGCTAGTAATACTTGCACGTATCTACTCTGGGCCGACAGACGCAGCGTGGTTTGAGGAATCACGTGAGAAATACAGCAAGATAGGACATACAAAGAGCTTGAACTATGGTACTGCCGTAAGGGCTATCATGAGCCATACACATAATTTTGGAAGTGTACATGTAACATAGGTTGGTAGTTGCCCTATTGGAAGAGCCTCCACCGGGCGTAATAATTGCATGTGTGTATCAGGTAGGAATTCTTGAATTAAAGTAGAGCGACTTGATATGAAGACCGACGTTATCGCATGCTTGGCCCGTTGTAAACATGAACTGAGCCCACGTTACTAGCCCACCGATACCTGCATCTGTAACTATCCCATCAACCGTATAACTACCTAGTACGGCCCTGATATCGTCTTTTCAGACTACTGTCGGTTTAGCGTTGAGTTCAGTTTGGCATGCATTTCTATCCAAATGACGTTTGAGACTGTCTGATCTTGATAGAAGTTTTTGACAATACGGACAGCGAGCGCCTTTTGGGGGGTTGCTGGGTACATTAGGATTCCTCCCCACATTGAATCATTTGAGGACAAGTGCTAACCTTCGACAGGAGTATTCTTCGTGCCGTTTGAGGGCATCCTTCCTTGCAAAGGGTGTCTTGCATGGGTAACAGGTAAAGTCCTGTCCCAATTTAGTGCTGGTCAAAGTTCCACTGTGAGTATATCAGCATCGCAATCAACATAGACCGATGCAAAATGACCTACTGAGAGATATTGACAGTAGCAGAGCCAGGCGGATTGACCATATTCGGGTCGGCATAGAATGGTTGACCTCCGTTGTAATCCATTCCACCCGTAGGGTAATAACTAAGACTCTGCATAATATCGTTACTCAACGGTGTCAAATTCCAAGGTCCGTACGGGAAAGATCCGAAATTGTGTGGCTGTAGCGAATTGTCTAAGTCGTGCCCACCGAGTGCATGTATGCTTGAAGGGGCGACTGTTGGCTGATCTGGATAAATGGCGACACTAATACCAGTATCCATGGAAACTGGGCCGGCGTTTTCTAAAGCATGACTGCAGCTGGAATAGCTATGACTAGTTGCGCAAGGACTTTTTGCGGTAGATTGTCAGTATGGGGAGGATCGTTGTTATATTCAACGGCACTGAAGACTACCTCATCGGTAATCGCGCCAACCGAAAGCAGGAAATCTGCCGAGCAGGAGGAGACAATCACTTCATCCTGAAAGTGAGAGCTATCTACACTGACCTACCTGACTTGCCCCTTGTTTTTGCTCTTGCGATGATGCGCTATCCTTCGCCAGCTCATTCATACCCTGTATGATAGTCGCCTAGGACTAGGCGCGATCTGGCGGTGTTTATAGTTTCGGCGGACGACGAGGCAATCTCGTCGTCCGGGGCAAGGCTCGGGACCTCTAACAGTTAATGTCTCTCGAGCTGTCTCCCGTACATTACCTCAAATTGGAAGGAAGCGCAACATTTTCATTCTCTCTTTAACATCACACCGCCTTCACCGTAGAGCTCAGTCGAGCATGATGAAGAAGTGGAGGCTTTGTAACTCACGACAACGCCTGTTGAGACAGGACAAAGTCAAAATGTTCCCCGAATTCCAAGTCATCGTTCAATAAAGCCGGCGGATATGGCTCGTCTGCCACCGTTTGTTTGGGAAATGCTAAGATGTGCTCATTGCTCAATGAGTCCGCGGGAGTTGCATTGTCTCGGTCGCCGCTGGAAAGGGACTCGTGCGATTGTGAGTGCGTTGATTTAGACATTGTGTTTGGTGAAATGAAAAGTCGTACCCCGTTGGGAATAGGTAGGAAGGAGAGTGATGGTTTAATGTAATGTAGAAATTGCAATTGCAAGTTGATAAAGTGTAGGAGCAAAGAACTGGGGTTGAGAGAGGAGTCTTGTGGAAGATATTTCGTGTACTTGGAAGGAGTGGTAAGACTACTTATACTTCGTTCAACGCGCGCCTCCATGGCCGGGACGCGTCGCTACATCAAAATGGTCATGGTGACTGAGTGCCAAACTAACGCGACGTAATGTGACCGACTCAACAGGCACGAACGAAGTGGTGGTAGGGGTAGGGGTGGTGTGGTGGTGGTGGAGTGGTGGTGGAGGAGTGGTGGTGGTGTGGTGGTGGTGACCAAAAAAGAGGGACCACCAAATGAATATTCACACACGAAGCAACAATAAGAGCATTATTTAAGTGGACTGATTGCAGCTTTTGTGTGTACATAGTTTTGGCCTTGTGAGTTCAAAATTGTCGTGTTCACTGTTTCTTGTCACCACTCTGTAGTGTCGTAGGGGTAGTGGTACAGTAGTAGTTCAGGCAGGGTTGAAAAGATGCAAAATATAAAAAGCTGCTGTGACGGTACCTTATGTACAATAAGGCAGATGGACATTATACAGACAATAATGAATGTCAACATCCTTGCTGAAGACGGTTTTAGGCTTGCATTTTACGAATCTCTTCTATTTTTTGAGACCAAAGCAGTCGGCTATGAGGGAAATGCAACCAGGGCGCCCTAATATTCCATCACCTTCCATGCATGAGTTTCAATGTGAGGCTTGCATACCTAATAATGTGTCTAAGTGTGGTGTATCTTACCTGAGAAAACTCGGCTTCTGGTATTTGCCTTGATTAGCAGTACAAGACGATGCAGCCTGATGCAAGTTAATTACAGTCATGATGTTGGGGTGCGCAATGTGATTTAAGTAGCGGCCGTATTGGGCTGCTTAGGCATAAGTAGGATCTTGATGCAGCCAAAATCGTTATTAAAGCCAGCACATTTCGTTTCGCACCTTAAAAGCCATTAATGCCAAAATGGGTCAGCGGGAAAGCGGCCACTACTGTAACAATTGTCCATTCACACTGTATCAGCCACAAGCCCAATAGCATGGTCCGTGCGGACAGAGATTGTGTGCTAAAAAGCTGTACACTTATTTCGGTTTCTACTGTATAAATATCTAGAGGGCCCTTTTTCCAAGTTGTCCCACCTGTAAGCTCTATCTGTAAATGGCGCACCCTAGCCTCAATCCATACCCATAGCTATCTAGACTACGTTCATCAAGCTTGTGAATATGCGTCATAGTGTAGCAATAACCTTGAGTTACGACTCGCAAAAGGATTTCTGGACGATGCTCTGTTGGCGCGCTTATAGTCTCGACCCGCTCGGCATAGTCCCGGCGCTCTAAAAACGGAGTACGGAACACCTCGAACAGCTACTTGACGTATTAGCCCGAATTTTGGTCCTTGCCATAAAGATCCTCCGGCCTAGCTTCAGGTTTATTCTCCGAAGCAATATACAGTCCTCCATACCTTATAACTTTATACACCCGAGATCATCCTTATAATATTCTTCCCGTCGGAACATTCCATTCCTTGCTAGAGTGCCGCTGTCAAATCCTTCTATCGCAGCCATGCCGGACAAGATCCTTGATGACATCTCCCACCGGAGGTACAACCCACTAACAGACAGCTGGCTCCTCGTCTCTCCTCACCGGACGAAGCGTCCTTGGCAGTAAGTGGAACGCGATATACTTGCCACGGCTTCATGCGACTTTGCATGAAATAAAATATCATGGTGCGCTGACTTTGCTATGCTGATAGGGGCCAGCAAGAAGGTGCCGCAGTGACGACTCTGCCCGAGTTTGACCCCCAGGTATGCCATCTTGCGATTTTTATGTAGACATGCCTATCACTCATCTAACACACAAAAAGTGCTACCTCTGTCCTGGTAATGCCCGCGCCGCTGGTGACAGCAACCCTCAGTATGAGAAGACATTTGCTTTTGTAAATGATTACAGCGCTGTGAAGGAGCAGCAGCCCGACTATGAAGTCGGCCAGTCCACAGAAGGTATACTTGACATGCCTCACGTCTTGCGGAGTGACCAAACACCATGCTAATGAAGACTACAGACCTCGAGTCACTGCTTTTGCGCGCTCAGGGAGTCAAGGGCGTGTGCTATGTCATTACATTCTCACCAAAGCACAACCTCACCCTCGCCGATATGCCGGCAAAAGACATTCTCCCAGTTATTGATCACTGGACCCGGCTCTACGCTAATCACTTATCGCCATCAAATCCACTCTCAACGGTAGCTGCACAGCTTCAGCTTTCCATCTCTAGAGATGAAAGCCCTATTCCCAAAGACAACTACCGCTATATGCAAATCTTTGAGAACAAAGGCGCGGCAATGGGCTGCTCCAACCCGCATCCTCACTGCCAAGCCTGGACAACGTCTACCCTGCCCGAGGAGCCAGGCAAAGAGCTAACACAAATGACAAAATATCATCAGCAGCACGGAAGGCATCTTCTGGCAGACTACATCAAGCTGGAGCTAGCAAAGGAGGAGCGTGTCGTGTGGCAGAATGCTTCTTTTGTCGTTGTTTGCCCGTGGTGGGCCGTTTGGCCATTCGAGGTCCTTATTCTCCCCAAGCGGCACATCCGTGCACTCGTCGACTTCACCGACGATGAGCGGTTACAGTTTGCAGAGGCCATCCAGGAAGTCACTCGAAGATACGATAACTTGTTTGACTGCCATTTCCCGTACAGCTCGGGCATTCACCAGGCGCCACTGCAAGGTTCACAAGAGGAAATTGACAACGCCTATCTCCACATGCACTTTTATCCTCCATTGCTGCGGTCTGCGACGGTCAAAAAGTTCCTCGTTGGATTCGAGCTCATGGCAGAGCCACAGCGAGATATCACTCCCGAACAAGCAGCGGCTCGCCTTCGAGCGTGCGATGGGGAGCTGTATCGAAATAAGTTGAGCTGAGCTGGGGCGGATAATAATTTTCTTATAAATATTAATACAAAATTTTATTTTATTTTAAGCCCGTTATTCCTACATATCTATTTTTATCAATTAGGTAGCGCAAGGCATGCTCATGCTCTACTCGAACTCGACGTAATGGCTTCGAACCATGGGCATCCAGATGAGCGCCATCGTAGCCAGCGTAAAAGGAAAGACTTGAGGAAGACCAAAAGTCATGCTCTTAAACACAAACAGCTCGCTGGCGAAGTGGCCTAGTGCCACCACATACGTCCAGATAGCAATATTATACACCGGACCAATGTTTAAGTGGTACGCCGCATAGCATCGAACAATGCAAGTGATGAGCGTCCACGTTCCAAACAGCCTACCCGCGAGAGGCGTCAGCTGGTCCGCGGCCTTGGGGTCATTCTGGGCATGGACCAGCTTGTTGGCCGAGTCTTCGGGATTGTAGCTGGCGGATGCGGGGGCCAGCTTGGGATTTCGGATGAAACGGCCGTTATAGACGCGCCGTGAGAAGTGCAGAGTCGTGTAGGCTTGGAGGGAGTTGCCAATGGATACAACAGAGAGCTGCAGGGGGGATTGATGTTAGCGATGGAAGCGGGGTGTTTGAGATGAAGATCTAGGTTGATACGTACGATGAGCATGTAATAAGGGAGAATGCCCTTTGCTGGTGGCAGGATTGACTTGAGGAGATCCATGGCTGAATGTTGTGGTTGGCGCAGTACGGAGGTTGGAGGATTGAAGATCAAAAGACCAAGAGCTGTGTTGAGCTACTAATATGGAGTTGGGTCCAGTGTGGCCATAAGGCCTCTAAGTGCGTACCTGTCTTAAAAGACTAACGGCAGCTCATCACATGCTACGGTTTTCAGGCATCCTGCATCAATTGGCGCGAGGGATATTACGCTGCAATACAATTGAAATGGTAAAATAGCTTTTTTTTTTTGGCCTATATATCTTCAATCGCCTTCTCTTTTTGATCTTTTGTCGCGGTATAGAGCGGTATTGGAGATTTAAGGCATGCATTATACCTGTTGAGAGGCTGGGCTGTAGATGGCCAACAGAATGTCCACAGGCTTTACCCTCATGTTACTCGCGATGCACCATAGGTACTTCAGGTCTCCATCTAGTCACGGAAAAAACACTCGAAAAAATTCTATTAAAATATTAGATAAGACTATACCTCTATTTCAATCCAGTGACTCGTGACTTCATGATCTGTTGCTCTTGTACTTCAATCCATTAGAATGCCAGTGGCTAGACCCAGAGCTTATGCAAGCTTTAATTGGCCAAACGACACCCCAACGATCTGTCGATGAGCTTGCCCACTAAAGCTCCCACCAGAGCGCCCGCCAAAATCTTCTCCCTCTGTCCACCTTCAGTCTCCCAAAGCATCACACTGTGCAACCATGGAGTCGATTACGAGCTTCCTAGAAAGCGTGCCTAAGCCCGTTCATTGGGCTCTGGCTGGAATTGGTGCGCTTTACTTGGGATCCAAGTTCTTTAGCTACCTACAGCTTGTCCTCAGCTCATTCCTGCTCCCTGGCACCAATGTAAGAGAACCCCTCCTACTGTTTACAACTCAGAATTGAGATTTGTGTCGCTGACTGCAAGATAGCTTCGCAAATATGGCAAGCCTGGCACCTGGGCTGTTATTACCGGCGCCTCCGATGGCCTAGGCAAAGAGTATGCCACGCAGCTCGCTGCCAAGGGCTTCAACCTCGTGCTCGTTTCCCGAACCCAATCGAAGCTTGATACTCTGGCCAAAGAGCTTGAACAAAAGTACCCCGGCAAGGGCCTGCAGGTCAAGACGCTTGCAATGGACTATGCCCAAGACAACGACTCAGACTATGAAAGACTGCGAGAGCTCGTGCAGGACCTGGATGTCGGTATCCTGATCAACAACGTCGGCCAGAGCCACAGCATTCCTGTCTCATTCCTGGAGACGCCCAAGGAGGAGCTGCAGAACATTGTCACCATCAATTGCCTTGGAACTTTGAAGACTACTCAGGTCGTTGCCCCTATTCTTCAGAAGCGCAAGAACGGTTTGATCTTGACGATGGGCTCGTTCGGTGGCTGGACCCCAACTCCCTACCTGGCAACCTATTCCGGCAGCAAGGCTTTCCTCCAGCAGTGGAGCAACGCACTGTCCTCTGAACTGTCTGATTACAACGTCGACGTTTACTTGGTCCTCAGCCACCTTGTCACCACCGCCATGAGCAAGATTCGCCGCACGAGCCTGCTCATCCCCAACCCTCGTGGCTTCGTCAAGGCTACGCTGGGCAAGATCGGAAACGGTGGTTACCAGACCGCGCCTAACACGTACACTCCATGGTGGAGCCATGCTTTCATGCTGTGGGTGATTGAGAACGTGGCGGGCGTCAACAGCCCTGTGACGATCTGGTACAACAAGAAGATGCACGTTGATATCCGCCGCCGGGCCCTTCGCAAGCAGGCTCGCGAGGCTAAGAAGCAGTAATTAGCTCAAAGGTCGCTATGATTCACTTACGAGCTCCTCACCAAAAAAAAAAGGGGTGAAGATGGGATAACAAAAGGGTACTGCGTGATAGCGCTTACTGTGAGGTGAGATTAATGGGGGAAGGTCAACGGTTGTACGAAAATCGTTAGAGCAAACTACCTATGCCACGTCCTGGCACGCGCTATGTAAGACAGTAGCTAATTTGAGGAAATAAAAAAAAATACTAGTAATCATGTTGCTAATGAATATTTGTGATCAAAATACCGACATTGTACGTGTGTGAAGCTCGAGGAGGCACCCGCATCACTTTGAGTTACCCAGCCGATAGAAATGTTGTCCTATCCCAACTCGCAAATCGCCCATGACCAAAGCTGCAAGTTGAAGAGGGAGGGAGAAAAAAAGAGTACCCTAGCGTTTAAGGAATCGAAAAACTCAATAATGATATCGACAACCTTGCCTACCAGAGCTTCACTTGTTTCTGGAGCTCAGCTTTCACCCTTTTAACCTCTTCTACAGGAAGAATGCTTTCCCAGGCAAAGAAGTACCACCTTTTGGTCCTGGAAGAAGACCCAGGAAATACATCCTCTTCTTATCCCACAGGGCGAATCCTTGTCGACGGAAAGAATCGAATTCGACTCCCGCGAGGGGTGACGTGTGCCAGTCGCAAATGAGAGACTCCCAGCGGTTTAACCCCTTGGAATCGACGTCGAGAGCAGCGCACGTTTGATGCTCCGTTTGCTTTTGCTTTTTGCTTTGTTTGGGGAATATGATGAATGCTTGCTAGATAGGCTTCGTATAATCGATATGATGACTGGATTCGCTGGTATCCGGGAGCGAGTATCACTGTATAGATGATGAATGTGCCAACATGAATAGTAAGAAGGACTTGTGAGCAAGTAGAGAGTAAATCATGTGTGGCACGTCCAATCTCTTCTTTCGGAGTGAAAGAGCTGATAAACGGGTATCAATCGCTGGCTTTGAACTAAGCGAAACAAATTTCTGTAGATGGACTGGGATATCTTTGGCAAACATTATATGAGAAAAACAAAAACAGACGTAAGAGCAGAAAATATTCGAGATGAGATATACTATGATCGCCATTTGATTCTCTACGAATATTGGTAGTGAAGAGCAGCAACCTTACCATTCATCTTCTATCTAAACTGAGCAGCATTATGACTAAGGTAAGATATCGCCAAAGAGCAAGCAACTTTCGGTACGTACCTCTCCAGGGTTGGTCACAGCGTCCAGACAAGCCCTGATGCGGACTAGCGCAATTCAACGCCCAGGGACGGAAAAAAGCGAGCTGTACCAACCTCCCAAGTGGCTACACCAAAATAATCCAAGAAGTTCTTCAATCTTTTGCTTTGGGCGTCGCCATCGCCATCTCTTCCCTCCCCTTTCCCGCGCGCCCGCCACTCAATTAGCGATCGCGGGGACCAGCTTCGGATTTGCACGCGAAGCTCCAGATTGCGCCACAACTCACGGCACGTGCAGCTCGTCCTTGATGGTCTGACCAGCGCGTTTCCTGCATCCGCGGCTCTGGTCAAGGTGAAGCAGCATCTGCCCACGATCTGCTGCCCGACATGTCGTTTCCTCCCGCTACGCCAGTGCGCCCTGTGCCGGGCGCATTTCTAAACACGCCGGCCATTGTCTCGCGCTACCAGACCTCGCACGACCCCGTCCGCCGGACTCTCTTCTCCGTCTCTGACGCCCAGAATGCCCAGACATCTGCGGCGGCCACCACATCAACAGCGCCTCATGGCGCGGTATCAACGGGCTCGACGGCGGTGACGACGACAGTGGCAAATGTGGAAGGTGTAGGATTGGTTTCTCTGACGCCGTTACCGCCCCCACGCGTCGAAAACGTTCCTCCCGTCCTCAAGGCCGCCAAGGCCATCAACGCTTTCCTACAACTCGACGAGAGCTTTCCGGATCTAGATTCCTACTGTAGACGTAAGTTGACATCCTCACTTTATGGAGAGGAGAGACTGGGCTGACAAAAGACGTGTTGAAGAGGGGGCATCTTCCGACTATGAGCTTCCTGGCCCCGATTCCGCCTGGGCTCCCTTCCAGAAGACGAACATGTACCCGATCCCGAACCAAGTCTTCGACCACTACAACACCGGCCAGCTTCAAACCCTCATGGGACTATTTGCTGAGATTAACCATGCTTGGGTGGTGATTGATAATTCGCTCTTTCTCTGGGACTACACCCACTCCGACCCCGAGCTTATTGGCTTTGAAGACCAACCACACACAATCCACGCTGTTGCCCTGGTTCCTCCGAAGCCTGGCATCTTTGTAAATACAATCACACATATTCTGGTTGTGGCGACATCATCAGAGATCATCCTTCTCGGTGTGTCTGCCACAGACACATCTGCCGGTACAAAGAATGTTACCTTGTACCAGACGAAGATGGTCTTGCCCATTCGCGGCAACGACATCCGCGTCATTAGCGGCTCTGCAGACGGCCGCATTTTCTTTGGCGGATGCAGCGATGTGGACATTAACGAGCTTTACTACCAATCTGAGGAAAAGTGGTTTTCGAATCGGTGTGGTAAGATCAACCATTCGAATCCTGGCTGGTCCTCAGTCGTTAGCATGCAGTCTGGCTTCTGGGGCCAAAAGGACCCCGAGCACCTGGTGGACATTGTCATTGATGACACGAGGAAGCTGGTTTACACGCTTTCAAGCACGTCGACTATTCGTACCTATCACATGGAATCCCCTGAACGACTAAATAAGGTGATTGAAAAGACTAAGCTACACTGCCTTCGAGACATTGCACACATGATTACACAGTCGAAACTCTTGACTGATCGGACCAACTTTGTCTCCATCAGCCCCATCTCAAAACAAGAGGCCTCGAAATTGCATCTCATGGCGCTGACCGATACTGGCTGTCGTCTCTTCTTCAGCGCCACTAATGCTTCCTCCTACCTATACGGATCTCAAGCAAACTTAGCCCCCCAGAGCATGCAGGTTCAATTCATCAAATTCCCCCCTTCGGCTCTTGCCCGGCGATCGACTCAGTTTGGATTAGGCGGCCAGCCATCAGGGGAAGCGGTGGTTGATCTCGATTCAACTATGCTGATATCAAGCAGGCAGGGTGCTCGATTCCCACCTGGATTCTTCTTGGATTTTGTGAGCAAGAAAGATGACCCAAATTCCGACTTGCTCTTTGTGGCTGGTCCCGAAACCGGAAGAATAAAACGAACCTCTCCTACTACCCCCTTGAGATACTTTGAGCAAGCAAGCTGGATCGATATTGGCAGCCGAGCTGAGGCTGTCGGCTTGATTACGAAACCCTTTGCGGCTGCCAGCCAACCTGTTGGATTTGGCAATGAACTGGCTGTTCAGTTTGACGAGCCTCCTAGCGAATTTGCCGTCCTTACTAACACCGGTATTCATGTCATCCGGAGGCGACGTTTAGTGGATACCTTTGCTGCTGCCATTCGAGATGCGCCAGGAGATGAGGCATTAGATCTCATGTGCCGTCGACTCATCCTACTTTATGGCCGTGTGGAGACAGTCGCGACAGCTTTGGCTGTAGCCTGCGGCCACGGAGGTGACTCCAGATCGGGGTCTGTGAAGGCGATTGATCAGGTAACAGAAGACCGAGCGAGAGCCCTTTTTGTCGACTTTGGTGGTCAGCCTACGATAGTAGAAACCGATGGGTCAGCTCTCACAACGGATTCGGTTAAGCTGTCATCCCGGCATGATGCATTGGCCATGTACTTGTCAAGATTAATCAGGAAGCTTTGGAAAGCTCCTGTCATACGCGCAAGCGTTGCTTCTAATGGGACGATTTCCGTGGCTTCAACGGTTCCTCTTCCCAAGCTCATTGCTACCCAAGAGAACCTTGAGCGGCTGAGGAGATTCATTGACTCTAACAAGGGCCTCATTCAAGGGATGTCAGGCCCTTCTGACTTACAGCGAGTTTCTAGTCGACAGGAAGAGGTGGCATTGCAGGCAGAACACCAGGCACTGCATGCGCTCCAAAAACTGATGGAAAGCATCTCAGAAGGCATTTCATTCGTGCTCATGCTATTTGACGAGCGTGTGTCGGACATCTTTGCCAGACTGGATGATACCGCTCGACAGCACCTCAAGGATTTGACTTATGAGAAACTCTTCTCACAAGTAGATGGCAAGGACCTTGCCAAGCTGCTAGTCAAGGCCATCGTCAACCGCAACATTGAGAGTGGCTCAAATGTCGAGACAGTCGCGGACGCGCTAAGGCGGAGATGCGGTAGCTTCTGCAGCCCCGATGATGTGGTCATCTTCAAGGCCCAGGAGTCGCTAAAGAGAGCATCCGAGCAGCCGCCCAACACCAATCAGTCCAGGATCCTCCTCAATGAGAGCTTGTCCCTCTTCCAGAAAGTAGCCCGCAGCCTGACGTTTGGCAACTTGCAGAGTGCTATAGCGCAATACATTGACATGAAATACTACGCCGGCGCTGTCCAGCTGTGTCTCTACGTTGCCCGAGAGCAAGACAGAGGCAATACGGCCTTGATGTGGATCAACGACGGCAAGCCTGCAGCTGATCCTCGCGTGAACGCTTTTAATGAAAGGAGGCGAGTCTATGACCTCATCCACGAGGTTCTGCGACATCTTGATGCTGCCTCAAGTATCGAGCCGCTGACGGTTGACGGACGGCCAACGCTCATCGCAACCAAGAGAAATGAGGCGTATGAGGTGGTTAACGGGTCGGACGATGAAGTCTTCCACTTTGATCTGTACGAGTGGTACATTGAGCAGGGATGGACTGAACGGATACTGGGCATCGACTCTCCACATGTTGTGACCTTCCTGCAGCGGCTGGCGGGCACCAATGTGGAGCATGCCGACCTCCTCTGCCGCTTCTACACCAATCGAAGCCGCTTCTTTGACGCAGCCGAAGTACAGGCTGAGCTGGCCGGCTCCGACTTTGCGCTTGGCATCAAGGACAGGCTCAGGCTTCTCAGCTTAGCCAAGGCCAATGCCAACGTAGCGACCGTCGGCATCAGCCGACAGCAACAACAAAGACTTAACCATGAAGTGACCGATCTACTGGAAGTCGCCAACATTCAGGACGATCTTTTGGGTCGCCTATTGGCGGACGATAGAATCGATACTGATAGGAAGCTTGAGATTGAAAAGGCTCTCAATGGGAGGATCATCAGCCTTTCAGAGGTAAGAATTTTTCCTATCATATTACACTTGTCAATTTTTTTCCTACTTGTCACTTGTCATTTTATTTTATTTTACTTTGGATGTTAACAATATTTTGTGCAGCTTTTCAATGATTATGCCGATCAGGCAGGATACTACGATCTGTGCCTGCTGATCTACCACACGGCCAACTACCGCAATCCCACGACCATCTCATCAACATGGGATAGCTTGATCCAGCAAACTCACGCCGAAGTCATGGCAAGACATGAGGCGGTAGAGTCGGGTATGCCACTGCCCCCCTTGCCGTATGAGGCCGTGACGAGCAAGATTCAAAATATTGCTCATCACACATCGCTGGACAGCTTCGTCTTCCCGATCCAGACTCTTCTTCCGCAGTTATGTCGGTATGCCGTCACTTTCCAGCAAGACGCCACCATTGGCGCCGATCCTACGTGGCCTGTCCAGCTATTCCTGTCCCTGGGCGTGTCCCATGATATGATTGTCCGCGTGCTGGAGAGCATTTTTGACACGCAGGACTATGGCTTTAGCGGCATGGTGCGCAACCGCGTCATTGAGATCATCGTCTACGTGGTTAACGATTGGGTGGCTGAAGTACGGCGACGTGGCGGCGCAGGCAAGGGAGGCTCGCTTGGCCCTTCTGTCGGCGACCTCCTGCAACGTTGCGAGGCTGCCCTACCGCCGGCGGGACAGGGCAACAACAACGGCGGTGCAGACCTAGCAGATGTACGACGGGTGCTGAGGATGCTGCGGAGAGAGGTGACCGGACTAGTGGAGCGGGTGCCAACAGCGAGCATGAGATTTATGTGAGATGTGAGATGTGAGCGGATCCAGTAGTGGACTCTTTTTGATTTTTTTCCTACTCTTTTTTGTGTGGTAGCTACGTTGGGGGGAGGAGAGGAGGATGGTGGTAATCATTTGTGCTTTTTTCTTCTTCATTTCCTTTACCTTTTTTTCTTTCTCCCTGGTTGGTTGCTTGGTTCAAATTACCGTCTAAAAGAGGCCACAAAGGGAAAAAGCAAAGGAGGGGAAACAAAAAAAAAGAAAAGAAAGAGGGAAAAAACGTGGACATGTAATTCTGGTTTTTGTGAATGGGGCGCCAAATGGGGCAAAGGGTCAAGTTCTTAAACTTAAAGATTCCGAGTTATTTGTATAAGAGAAAGAAAGAGAAACACGCGCAGCACGAAACACACACTGGGCATATATATATACACGTACATATATATATGCATGTGGATAAAGTAGAGACGTAAAACTAGTTTTTAAAGTATGTATGTAGCATTTATTATGCGAGGGTCAAAAAAAGAAACTGGAGAAGCGCCGGTTCTGTCATTTTTTTGTCTCCTTTTTTCTTCTTTTTTTTATCGGTTTGTAGAAATGATATGTGAGAAATGCAGATAATGGGAAATCTGCTTTTCATTTGATGTTTGCCTTACTTTTTTGATGAGTGGGTTTTTGAGGCGTGTTTTTTTTTTGGTCTAATAGATGCCCAAGGGATGGAATTTTGTCCAGTTACACGACAAGCAAGGGGAAAACATAATAGGACCGGGTGGGTCGAATAAACGATGTTGCGTAAATATGACCACTAGAAGACGACATATGTGAGTGAAAACGCATCAATTGGACCCTCGCAAAACGCAAAAAAGAACCACTCAAAAGGTCGTTTTCGGTGAGGCGAAACGGATCGGCGGATTTGATAGGCTGTCGTTGAAGTGGATTGGGGGGATCCAAAAGTCCACGTACTGTACATACGGGCCAGACCGCCTCACTTTTTTTCCCAGTAGCACTACCAGTAGTATTCCCTGCTTCTTCCTAAACTTTCACTAGTTTTTATCACTTTTTTTTGGGGCCTATTCGGGCGCGGGAGCATGTAAGGCCTTATTGGAGACAGGCAAGGCAAGGAGGGGGGCAGAAGGGCTAGACGTAAGCATATGTTTCCTGTTTGGGATGAAAGGCCGGGATGGTGTTTACGTGGCATGGTTTGAGTCGGCGATGGGAGCTGCAGGTACCTTTTTTTATGTTCCCTCTTCGTCTGTTGGTTCGTGTGCCCTCTTTTTTTTTTTGGTCTTGTTTGGCCTATCTGAGAAGAGGAGGGGGGGGGTGTTGATGTTCTGTGGAGAGGGGAGGGTAAAGTAAGGGACCCAAATGGGTATATAAGAGGGAGAGGGGAGGACGTTGTTTAGTTTGTTTTCTTATTCACACTTGATTCTTGCTATATCTGCTTGAATAAAAGAGGAGGGGAAGAGATATGGGGGTTGCTGATCCGGAGTCCGGATCGATACTGTGGGCCAGCTGGTTCTGGCATTACTTTTCACTCTTTTTGTTTTGATATCACAACTGTGATACACAATGTTTCTTTTGTTCTATATGGATATTGACTCCTTCTACACCTTAATCAGAATATAATATCTCCGAATTATACCATATATAATACTTCATACGATACCAGAGCTTCGGAGCTACAGTCTTGCAGAATTAGCAACGACTCCCGATCTCACAATATACGTTTTTCTGGCCGGAACCTCCGCATCCCGGCCCCCCACTTTTCGGCTCCGATCCCACAGACCGTCAGCGCTCGATCGGCCGAACATCCACGTTTTTTACACCCTTCCGGCTCTAGCCCTTTGGACCGACGCTTTTGCATCGCCCTGTCTTGATTCATACAGAACGATTTCGAAAACAAAAGACGGACGAGAAATTTCGTTTCAAGGGCATTGTTCAAAATGAAGAGCCGTTTTGGAGGCTTTGGATTATGTCCGCCAGGTCTCCCGTAGGCAGGACACCCAGAGTCTCCAACAAAACAAAACAAAAATTGACGAAAAAAAGGAAGAAAGTTAGTGATGGCTTCTAGACTTGGAAGAGAACTTGGAAATGGGACTGCATGGTTTACCCTTTTTTATTTGCGCTCCCCTGGATTCCGATTGGCAGGTTTTAGCTGTTGCTGGGATGGATGACTGAGTGCGGAGGTTAAAAACGGTAACTTTTTGTCCAGTCGGCGAGCTTGCGCGGGGAGAAAGGCGGGTATTCAGTTTAGTTCATGTGCTGCTATAGACTAGAGTTTTCTACGAGTCGAGTATATCAAATAAGAAGTGTCACGTTACTTTCGCCTTTTTGGTCTTTTGCAGTATCTTTCTTCGCGCCGCATGTGCTATTAACTGTTGGCCGAAAAGATTGGGGCATCTAGTAGAGAATATCCGTACCGCATAGACCACACCACACTAGCTCTCAGCTTATACTACGCTGTAGTATAATTTCAAGTAGAAACATTTTATTATAATGAAGCCTGTACACTTATATGTAGACTGGAAACGCGATTCGCAAACTTCGCGGAGACTTTGCCAGCTGAAATTTGGCGAGGCAAGGTAACATACGGAGACTTATCGGATACTTGCGCCTCGACACCGTGTGACAGTAAACTATAAAAATAACAGTACAAAGCTCAATTTCACTCTTGTTTTCTTCTTCTTTTCGTTGTCTTTAAGATATATTACTTATATTTGAGCTAAAATCCATCCACAATGGCTGCCCCCATCGACGTTGAAACCTTGGCCAAGTCCATGTTTGCGCATTTCCACACGGTGAAGCAGCAGATGCCTTCATTCGAGCAAGACTTTGTGCAGGTCTCGCGAGGAGTAATGCGATACATCGCTGAACCTTTGGTAACTCATATGGGACTCAACGACGCAGTCACAAAGCCCATCGCTCTTTTGGACAATGCGTGTGGATCGGGCGTAGTGACGCAGGAGGTGCAAACTGCGTTGCCTGAGGAGATTCTTCAGTCGAGCTCGTTTACATGTGCGGACAGTTCTGCGGCCATGGTGGATTTGGTGAAGAAGAGGATTGTTAGTGAGAAGTGGGTGAATACGGAGGCAAAAGTGCTTGATGCAATGGTAGGTGCATGCAGTTTATGTGTGATGTGTTATATGCGTCTTAGTGAGGTTGTCGCTAATCATCATTTATACTTGATACAGAATACCGGGTTTCCAGAGAATTCCTTCACCCATGTAGCTATTGGTCTGGCGCTTCACATCACCCCAGATCCGGATGCTGTAGTAAAAGGTAAGATCAATATCATCAGAGTCATTGATCATGCTACATAATGGGCATATTTGCTTACAACCGATCCTCTTAGACTGTATGAGACTACTCAAGCCAGGCGGCAGATTCGGCGCTTCCACATGGTCTAAAAGCAATGGCAACATTTTCTGGATCCCGGATATGCGTTCAGCACTACAATCGCTCCCATTCGAAGCACCTTTCCCAGATCCAATGCCCATGCAAATGCACCAATCTGGCCATTGGGACGACGCAACATGGGTCGAGGGCCATCTAAAAGAGCTGGGGCTCACCAACGTGTCCGCCAAGGAGACACTTGGTACCTATAGATTTGAGAATGCGGCCGAATTCATAATGTCCTTTGGAATGATGCTACCGTGGGCGATGAACACTTTTTGGAGCAAAGAGGTGAGAGAGGCGCATCCTGTGGAGGAAGTAAAGGAGCTGTTGAGGCGGCATCTCGATGACAAGTACAACGGCGGGGGATGGAGCATTGAGTGGCTGGTTATTACGATGACTGGGACTGTGGACAAGTAGAGCAATTCAGAGTTCTCACCTATATATAACCTCTACCACTACGACTGAGGGCGGCAAATAAATGCCATATTTTCTCATAATAATACGGAGTAATACTGCAAATACGCTTCGAGTACGAAAGTAGACCACCATTAATTATACCGATGGTATGCTCCAGCCACATGCACATCAACACACACTGTGGCGCAGTGCTGAAATTAGCTGCCCTTCCCCTGCACATCTCTGGTATGGGGGGCTAATTCTAATCTATCATGACACGCATCGAAATCCAACTCCCAAAAAAGCATCTACTTGTCCGTTCACCGCAGCGAAACTAGCAGATGGATCGCAACATATTCTGAACCCGGTGGCTTGGCGGCAAAAATACGAGAAAATAAGAAAGCAAAAAGGGGGTTAGATAAGAGAGCGGGTTCAGGCAACGCCGAGCAGCGGATTTCGAGGTTTCGCTTCCAAACCAATTTCCTATCCTAAACTCCATCAGCCACCACCATCATTATCATGCTGCTCGCCATCGTCGCAACCCTGGTCGGCGGCCTGACGTCGTTTGCTGCCGCCAACCTGCCTCTGCCGTCGTATCATTATGGCGCGCCAATTCATGTGGAATGCATGAACCGAAGCGCGTAAGTTGAGGAACAAGAGCTTCTTGAGAAATTGTGTTGCTTGAAGCTGGTGCTAACTTGGGGATTCTTTAGTGATACGGGCGAACACATCGAATTGTCCAACCACCAGCTCCAGTGGATTCCGTTCCCTACGTGCAACGAAACCGGCGAGGCGCTGCAGTTCCAGTATGGCGTTGAGGGCGAGCTCAATTGCACGATCCCCCTGATTACGGACCCCTTCTTCCACCTGCTCGAGTTCTACATCCACAACGATGCGCCGCTGTCGTGCCGCCTGCCAGCCCGTCCGCCCCCTCACGTCGAAGTCATTGGCGAGAAGCTGCCTGAGCAGGAGTACATTCCTTTAATATTTGCGTTGGCCGGAACCTTACAGCTGAGCCACATGCATATCAGCACGCACATGAACGTGCTGCTGCACAGCATGCCGAAACACCATACGCATCATCACGATAGCGGCGTGCTCGACTCGGCCGTTTCATACAGCACCAGTCCGCTGAGCCACATGGCCGGATCTTTCACCAAGAAGCTCGTTATTGGCGATCCCCTGCCGTTCAGCTTCTCTGTGCGATGGTTCCCAACCCCTATGCTGCCCAAGACGGAGGGACGAGTGGAGTGGCAAGGTCTAGGCGGACACATATATGCAAGCACCGTATTCTACAGTCTAGTCTCGTTTATTGCTGGCCTTTTGCTGGCTGGCATGTACACCATGGGAGTGATTCTGCCGAGGAGGCTCAAAGGAAGGACTATGGGCGGAGCTACACCTCTGGGGTATGGCGTGGGTAATGGGTGGGGATATTCTAAAAGGAAAGATTAAGCAGTGATTGGGATGATGTACGGACAGGTGTATTTGTGCTATTTTTGTATGGCGGACTTTGTATGGGACGATGGGGACTGGAGTTTGGGGTGGCGACTATGTATTAAAAAGGAGTACACTGAGCTCTTGGAGGATTGGTTCCTAATACATTGTATTATTCTCTTGGCATGACAATTCTTTGGTTCAAGCATAGACAAGAAATCCAAATCAACAAATTTGGTAACTACCAGAAGATTCACATTTACTGAGTCTTTGCCTTTGTATCAGGCTCCTGAACACGAGGCAGCAGCCGCAGATACATGTCCACAGCCAACAGCGCAGCTACACATGTCAGTAACTTGAAAATTGAAGCATATCAAATGGTATTCTATGACTCACGAATAACAGCAAACGGCATATACGTTCCATACAGCAACGACCCTTTCTTCTCCTCACTAACCATATCGTCGCCCATATGCCACAGCTCAAAGCAACACGCCGCAGCGCCCATAAACGTAACCGACCCAAACGCCAGCCCGGCCAGTTCCGCAGGTCCAGATGTGGCCCTTTTAGAAGCCAGCTGGGAGACGAGATATGCTGCTAGCGGGAGTTGGACGAGGCCCTCGATGTAGAGGAAGATTTCGAACCACGGCTGGTGAGATTCATGGGCGAAGAACGGGTCGCCAGTGGAGGAGACGTAGAAGGCGCGGAGAGAGAGGAGGAAGTGCAAGGGGGAGGAGGGCGATTGGTAGAGGGATTTTGGGTAGAAGGCGACGAGGTCGAGAGCTGAGATGGTGGGATTTTGTGAGCAGTTGATCTGATTGAGTGTGTATGTATATATGAGAGTGAGATTTTACCTAGCATGCCAAAGAGCTGAGTACCGATGATGAAGAGGTAGAGCCAGTCGCGCAGGGCCTTTTGCTGCGCCATTATGAGAACTGATTACAGGAAGGCTCTGTAGCTGAAATGAATTGCGATATAAAGCTACAGTTGCTGCGTGTAAGTGGTTTCGTAGATGCTGCTGACATGTGATGAGGTGAAAATGTTGAGCAAAGTGTTGGAAAACGTGGGGGGGGCCTTTTTGGAGCTACATCCCTGTCAGCAATATTGGCTGAGCCTTGGCTAGAGATGCGTCTAATGAGATGGGCTTTAGCCAGCGATTACATTGCGCTGTAAAATTTGATTTATATGTTGAAGGAAGTGATAAGAGATCTAGAGGGTAATTCATTGCAAATTAATTGGTTCGGAGAGAGGCAAAAATTCAAGTTGGTTTTTATTTGAAAAGCTTCATCTACATCTATCCCAAAGAAAATGAAACGGTATGAACTGGAGAGAACATATCGTCTGCACTCACTACAACAACAACTAGGCTGGATTATAGATGTAAATTATCCACTACAGAAGGATATATTAAAGCAAATTTTAACATATAGTCGTCGTCTTTATTCCAAACATACTCTGGCGTTCCAAATCAGCCAAATTTGATTGATTTTAGGGTAGGCATCACCACAGAAGATATTTCCTAACACGGCTCTCCTCTTCGGTATACATCACAACGTCAGTAAAACATTCATTTAAAATCTCGCCACTCTGCACGATCCCTCGTCTACAAAAAACTTAAAAAGCATCATTCTACCCCCTCCCCCCCCGGAAATATGAAAAATGACATATCGTTCCATGGACCTGGATCCCCCCCGAAATATGCGGGACTGTCATCCCCGTGCCGTGGACCTGGAATCTTCCCTCCCCCATCGCCGATGCCGCAAGTGATCGACAAAAGGGATGCGAGCGAGCAAAACCACCACACCAAAAAAAGGCATCATGTTATAATTCCCTAGAAACATTTTCGTGCATCCGTGCACCCCTAAAAAAGAAATTCTCCATCAGGGACATCAAGTGACTCAACCTGAAATTGGGGACACGCCCTACACAATGTGACAGGTCAAAAGGCAAAAAAGCAAAAAAGCAAAAAAAGAAGAACTACATATTCGTTTAAGGCACCGACAACCGTTTAGCGAAATATGAACCACCCGCGAGACAAGCTTTCACGCGCCATTCGGTAGAAAGGAAACAAGCATCGCCAAGACAAGTATTAGGCAAAACTCTAAAATCTCTTAGTCTGATGACGCTAAGAAGGACCCTGTCAAGGGATGTGAGCAAAAGAAGAAGGTTAGTATATAAAAAAAAACACTATCAGAGCAGACTAGCTAGGAGTGTTTTTTCTCTCCTAAGCGTTGTTACTCATCTCCCATGTCCATGCTAAGGGGAGTGGAGCGATGAATGGATGAATGTCTATCGCGTAAGTGCTTGCTTCTTGGGCAAATTATAGAGGCGACTTTTCCCGAAGTCCAAAAAGAAGAAACCCAGCGTGTAGATGAGGCAACACGGTCTTCCTTGGGGTATGTTCTTAGCGTCGTTGTGCCGTCCCGGATGTCGAGCCGGCAGTCTAGTCTAGCTTAGTCTTCTTTTCTTTTTCCCTTCTTATAATGTTGACAGGTTTGAAATGACACGAGTTTGGTGTGCCACTAGGGAAACCAAGGGATGGATGAGCGTGATGATCGAGCCAATGATCATATATGGGACGATATAAGTCGTTTTATTCGAGGAATCTGGACTGGGAAGAGAAATTACTTATGCCGGTGACATATATCATTGGATGCAAATATACCCACTCACCCATGTTATATAGCATAATATATCCATATTGGTATTCCGTGTATGAACAGGTTGATAATAAAAGCGAAGCAAAGAAAAGCATCGCCAAGCGTCACTTCGCCTCGAATACCACCCAAGCGCCGCCAAAGAATGCGGCTCACCCCTCCGGATCACCCGTCAGCTCCCTCACGCAATTGTCTCAATAAACTCCGGCTGTCGTCAATCCCATAGAAAATCATCCGATCTTTTCTTTTTTTCTCCTTCGAGATGTTCTCTCACCTGAACTGGACAACCAGAAAAAAAGGAGAACAGAAAGAATCTCGCTTGTGTTGTTGGCCGGAAGCAAACTATAGAAGCTACGCTAGGTTAAAAGTAATCACCGTGCTGCTGGGGTTTTTAATGTTAATTCTTCGTCTAATTTTCATATTTTTGTTCACCATAGTAGATCTATGCTATCCCAATGATTTCGTTCCTTTAAGAGGTGGAAAATGCATCGTTGCTGTCTACATGAAGAACTTACAAGCAAGCGTTGCTGCTGTCATAAGTGATATCCCTAAAACCAGGTGCGCGGAATCGTCTCGGCCTCGTGGTCCGAGTGGACACAGGTCATGCCATGTTGAGTACATAGATACAAGAGAAATTCACTCCCAAGTTCCTGGTAGCATTACTCTGAGATGTAAAGGCCCAGAGTACTATCTCCGGGTGGGTGGTAGCACTGGCCCTCCGCCCCCC